>JBBBWG010016135.1:744-13845 GCA_037176905.1 Azolla pinnata
AATTCATCAATAACTTTAACTTGAGCAGTATTTGAGATTTGCTTTACAACTCGCATTGCCTCTTTCTCATCTCGTTCGAATCTTGAGACTTTAAGGTCAATTCAATATAATTGACATGGTAAGACCTCAAATTCATCAATAACTTTAACTTGAGCAGTATTTGAGATTTGCTTTACAACTCGCATTGCCTCTTTCTCATCTCGTTCTCACCTCATTATAAGGCAACCAGTGCATCGTACATCTATAAATGCAAGAAGATTTCTTAGTGAGGTAGGCATATAGTTGTGCCACATCGACTGCAGCAACTCAGTAAGGCTTATCTTGTACAGTACATAATGGACTCAAACAAGTATTAATCCATGTTACAAATAATTGAAGTATCAGTAGGAAATGTAATTTTAAAAGTTTTGCATTTCCGTAGAGAGGTGAACATTAAGAATGCCAATTTGTTTATTCCTGTAATGGTCTCCAAAAACTATACCCTCAATTTGGGAAGCCAAAAATGGCTTGGTTCAAATCAACAGACATCATTTGATATACAAATCTCATGGCAATTCTAGCCACATATTCTCCAATCTTGACTTTTGTCACATGAAGTCACCATTGTCATGAATATTTGAAAGCAGAACATGAGCCTTGTCAGCCAACTGAATTAACCAACTAGTTTGAAATACCTATAAAACCAGTTGCAAGTTTGCATCTGGAAAGAAACAAAATTTATTTGGAAAGAATCCGATCTTGTATACATTTCTGAAACGGTTTATATACCACTTAATGACAATGCTCTATCATCTTATGACAATCATCCAACTTTGATCCAAATCACTTGCTCCCTAATTCACTCATGTCCATGACATTCGCATACAATCGATGATCATCAATCCTCAACCTCAACATAAGAGACAATGGCAACGACAGTAAATAGGAATAAAGAAGAAACAGAGATCATAAGAAAACATGGGGGTCAAAAGGAAGAACTTCAGACCTTTTACTTCAACAGATTATAACAGTTGCCAAGTTGCAGCTTTTTTCAAACGCCTCCAATCAATCATGCATTTCCATGTCCGAATTTCTGGTCTTAAAAAAAAGGAAGTCGAACTCTGTAACTGAAGAAACCCCACAAATTTCTGGGATGGTTTCCAGCAGTGTGACATATACAAAAGATGGTTCTCCATACTCCCAACTCTTCCACATTTTGCATATAGATAGATATAGATATCTGATGAGATTTTACCATGAGCTGAATGGAGCCGTTTCCAAAGGGTGCCAAAAGCATGCACACAATCATCAAAATTTTGCTATAAACCATACAAGCGAGAACACATGGCGCCGCCATATCTCAAAACTTTGAGCGGCAGACAAATCCGATCCGTTATTTGTCCCCCAACTCATCGTGTCATCAGACTTCCGTTTTTAGCACGTGTTACAAGATGTTATTTGCTCTTATATACTGTTTAAAATGACGATGACCCATACACTTCTTCTAGCATGAGGGGATCCACCCGCAGTGTAACTTTCTTCTTCCTTTGTCCAGGATTCTGTAAGAACACCCACATTTCATCTTCCGGATATGGTGGACTTTGCTTCAATGACAGCAGGACTTTGAAGCTGTCTGCGTGGGGCATATAGCATAAATAACTGAAGCCCTTGGACAAGATGGAAAGCTGTCGTGGGTGGGGTGCACATCAAAATCCCGCAGCGCAATGCCCATCTCCTTGCCTCTACTGCGCACATGCTTCCATGGAACCACAGTGAATCTCCTTGCTTTTTTACTTTTGCTGATCGACTTCCTGTAGTAGCGTGGATCCGATCCAAGCATAAGGATACACCTTTGTAGAAATGGGAAGTAGTGGGCTGGTCTCCACTTCTTCGAGCACAGCATCCCTTGCCGCCGCTTCTTCTCCCTGCTCTTTAGCTTCTTCATGCTGCATATGTTCTTTTTGTTCAGGCTCTTTGCCTTCATGGGTTATGAGCATTTGTTCCGGCTCATGGGCAACTTCAATGCAACTAGCTTCTTCCATGCGACTAGCTTCTTCCATGATCGAGCACTTATTCGTGAAAGCCTCTAGAAAGTCCTCTTCAAGGGACTTCGTCACATCAGACGGCGGCTCATCATCGCTCGAGGACTTGTTCCCCTGGGCTGTCGCTTGTGAGCACCAACTGAACAGAAGCTCGATCTTTGCCTTCATAGCCTCACTCTGGACCATCAGATCATCACCAGTGCCCATAGACGCCTCATATTCAATCAGCAACGCCCAAGCTTTCTGAAGGGTCGCATCGAAATCTAAGAAGCGCTTCCGAAACTTTGCAGTCTTCATTGCCGCCACCTTCCGCGCCGCTACAGCTCTAGCTCTAGCCTTTTGTACATTCTCAGAGGCTTCATTTCCATGAACCTGCCCATGTGATCGGCACGGTGTGAATGGAGGTCTGCTTTGTTGAGATGGATAAGAGAGATGCCAAGCAGAATAATCATTGGGAAGAAACCCTAATGCCCGGTGCGAATCTTCTGCAAGAACCATCTCATTCGGTTGGAGGCAGTATATGATGTATACATGTGTGTATGTTATAGAAGAGGCTTATGCATATGAGAATGAAAAGCTTTAAATCTATGTATTGCAGAGACGTAAAACTGATCAAAGCCTCCTCAGGTTCTATGCAGTATTAAAAAAACAGAATGATGCTTGTCCTAGTCCAGCTTCTCATCCTGTAAGCTTATAAATCAGCTGATTCCATTTTTTTGCTGCCACAAGGAAATGAAAAAAAAAACCCACCTATGCAGATTTTTACAAAAAGATCTTAATACCATGCTTTCAAGCTCATTTTAGATCTGCAATTAGCTCCTACACCCCTTTTTCTCTCCCAGAGAAGAAAAACAACCTTGAATGATGCAGACCATGCTTTTCATCACATATGGATCTTAATAACATGCTTTCAAGCTTATTTACCAGAAGAAGAGCGTGATGGCTTCAGCTTCTTTTGAGATCGCTGCCTCAGCATTTTCTTGCTTCTATCTACCGAATCTTTGCATTCCAAGCAAAATGCCGATATTTGCGGTCGTGGAAATCGTTCCATCAGCATCTTTTGTTGGCCAGAGGGGCACTCAGCTATCATCATCTCCCAGTTTTTCAATTGTTTTTCATACTGTTCCCGGGGTGAAGGCTGCAAGCAAGTATAAATTAGCACAATAAGAGCACAAAACATTATTCATCTTAATGGTTTCCCAGTTCTTTCCTGGTATACAAGCCTTTTGGTTGGGAAACAAATGCTAATATCACAATCTACCCTTCGATGTAAGAAATATGGATGGTATTAACCACCCTATATCTTGTTGGATTCTTCTATGAACACTCCAAAGTAATCAAACATCAGACAGCTAACCATGGGAATATTCACATATTATACCACTGGGGGGTTTCACAATAATAGGTGCATTCTGGTGTTATGTGCACAAATCATGTACACCCTAATCAAAACACATTCAATTACACTTTCCAAATTACCTGAAAGTGCCGAACCAAAGCTTTTCCCTTCTTTCGCCGCTTGGTGAGCCAGTACGTGTGGATGGCTTGCACCACATCAGCCGGTGCCAAATCCTGGTAGAGACGAAGAGCATCTGTAATCTCAATAGAATCTTCATTGTCACCTATAGAATCCTCTTTTTGCCGGTATGCTTCTTTTTCAAGCAAATCAATTACCCTCTCAAGAACATCATCTGTGATACAGGACTTAGTATTGCTATTATCATCTCCGTTACAACTGCTATGTTCCCTGTTGTACTCGTCTAACCAAGCTTCGTCCTCACTATCTAGATCATAAAGAATGCGATTATTTCTTAGGGCTGATTCTATTTCAGTGCTTGTCTGTATGATTGCACTGCGTGGACGAGAAAAAGACCCTGGCCTCGGAAGCACAGCATCTTCTATCAGCTTTATACCAGGGATTGGCAATGATTTTACAGGTAGCACTTGTGCAGTTCTTTGCACAAAACCATTATACATTCTCCTAAAAATATCCCACTGTCCCTTATCACAAAACTCTAATGCCCAATCATCATCACTTTTCCATACCAGCTGAGGAGGATTACTAGAAATAACATTGCTTCCTTGATCTACCTTTTGAACATACATATCACATCCTTGATTCACGACAACAAAGCACTCTCTCTGTTTTGTCAACTGAAGTTTAACTTTTGCATCCTTGCCCCTCCAAGCTGCATTGCCTCTCATAATCACAAGATCAGCAACTGCATAACGAGTCATTTTCATACGATTTTGATGACTTTGATCATTTCGATGAGTTCGGTTCTTCCCTTTCTTTACATCTCTTTTCTTCTTATGGACATAATAATCATGATCCACTTGACCCGAACGCTCCTCTTTAAAGCAAAGCAGCACATCATGACGTCCCTTTAGGTCTGGCTCTTGTGCACTGGTATCCAACAGCAATTTCTGGCCATACATTTCAATGGAGCTTTCTTCCTTCATAGCGTGTAAACTATTAGAGTCACTTGTAATCGAAGAGCTTCGCCTAGAAATGTTTGCATCTGGCTCAAGTTTTATACACTTTAGTGCCAAGCTCTCCATGGGCTCAACTATTACGTTTGATCTTGCATCTACTTCCTTTCTCATTGGTAGTATGCAAGTTTCAGATAAATGGGCTTTATCAGATTGGCAAACCCTCCCCTCGAGATTAAGGTCAGCCTTACGAAGAAGCTGGTTCTGGTGATGCAGTTTCCTGTTAAGCTGCAGCATCAAATGGAGAGTTGAATATAGATTACCATTTCCACATGCAGAGATTGATCTTCGGAGAGGTGTTCCATCTCCTTTGAAGCGGTATAAATTTTGCATCAATTGATCAAGGATTCTATGGAAACTTGCACCATTGTACTTCACAAGGAAAGCCTTCCTCTTGAATAACGGCGAAGAAAACATGCTGTTGGCAAGATGGACCGTTGTCAACTGCAAAACCTGTTTTCATGAACATTCAGAGATGACATTGACTTGGAATCTTAATTTTCTGAATGACCGCAATTTCAGATGCCAATTACCAAAGATTTAAGAACATAATTATATGGTATATTGATAGGTACTTTAAGGATGCAATGATGTACCAAGCACCCATTTTTGTTACAAATGTACTATGTTATAAAGCACATCTGATCACTTTACTGATATGATAATGCTTGAAACTCAAATGTAATGTTTGTTATCCCATCATCAGCTATGTAGTTGCTGATGAAATGGGCTAGCCAAATACGATATTGTACAGCTGAAAATTGAATTTGTAGTGGCTAACACTGAGAATAAAGAGAGAAAGGTGATAAAAAAGAAACATTCAGTTCTACAAGCAGGTGCAAGGTTCAACTTTTGTGATTTTGCATGACAAAATGGTAGGCGGACAAATGGAAACTGCAGATGGCACCATGAGCATGGCATCAACCCGGTGTGTTGTATCAAACATCAGCCTGAGTGTCCTCCCATATGGACAGAATACAACTGATTATGGAAACCATGAAGAAGCTCTTCAAAATTTTATGCAAATTAATTTCAGTGCTGATCAGTGCTAAAAGCCTTTCAAAAGTTCCTCTTGAAAGACATTAAAGAAGAAATAATTTAGATCATCATCATGTTCGTTTTCTAGGCATCACTGCATGGAGCACAGATATGATGATTCCAAACAGAGCCTAAAAGACAACTATTTCAACTCAGTACCAGAAATAAAATTATTATTAACAAGACAACTGCTGCACACAGACTTTCTTTGCGATTATGCAAATTTATCTATCCGTGGGATATCAGGGCCTTACTAAAAGAGCCTATAATTCATTGTCTCAGCATCAAACCCTCCTTAATTCTAAGATGAACAAGAACTTTCAGCTTTCAAGTTTGTAAGGTGCTTAAACCACCAAGGAGCTCTCCCCTTACGATAAGGTTCAAACCCATCAACATATCTCAAAGTCCAGCCCAATAACCCTCAAGAGATTTGACTTATCTCAGAAATAAACGCAAAAATGGGAATGAACAATTCCAGACTTATCAGTTTATGCGACGTCTCAGGGCCTTACTGAAAGGGCTTATATTTCATAGTCTCAACTCTCAGCATAAAAACCCCCATTATTCTAAGATGAATAAGAACTTTCAGCTTCCCAGTGTGTAAGGTGTTTAAACCATCAAGCAGCTCTCCCCTTACAATGAGGTTCAAACCCATCAACATATCTTAAAGTCCAAGCCAGACTCACAAAGCCCCAAATAACTCAGTCAGACGCACAAAAATCGAGATCAATAGTTGCAAATTTATCAATTATGGGACAGCTCAGGGCCTTAAAAATCGGGCCTATATTTCACTGTTTCAGCATCAAACCCTCCCTAATTCTAAGACGTGCTAAGAATTTTCGGCTTCCCAGTTTGTAAGGTGGTTAAAACACCAAGCAGATATCCCTTCAACGAGGTTCAACCCCATCAACATATCTCAAAGTCCAACCCAGATTCATGAAGCCCCCAGATAACCTCATATGAGTCCGACATTGACTCATTTCGGAAATAAACATAAATAGAAGTTGTTTCATGTATCTATTAATGTTGTGGCAAACATTTAGCCCAGTATTCATGTAACATGCTACTTCGACGATAAAAACATTCCTAGTCATGCCAATAAACAAGCCAAAACATGTATGCACATCTGAAAGCACATTCCTAGTCTCTACAATTGCAGGATAATAATAACTCTCACCAAAACTTCTCTGGGCACCTTTTCTTCTCTGCTTTCAGAAACGGGCCAAGGAAACCTTTCTTTTCTAATCCAGCAAGATGTCACGTAATGAGTAGCATACCTCTTGTGAAATTAAAAGGAGGCAATACAGAACTAGACAGCAGAGAGAACAAAAACACATTTCGTACACCTAGAGCACGTATGCATGCTTCATCCAGACAAATGGGTCACATGCATTTTACTCATGTCAGTTAAAACATAACAGCAAAGAGATGGGTTCTCTTACCTGGTGATTACGTCGGCGAACTGCTGGAACAGGAACCGTCAGTTTGGAATATCCCATTAGAGACGCTGATGCAACCCACCTCCTCATTTGCTCCAGAAAGATTCCTTCTTCTGACCACCAGTTTTTGAGTTCTAAAAACTCCATCAAATACGATGAGAACACTGAATCTGCACTTTCACAACCCAACTGCAACTGGAAACACTTTTCTGACTTCCCTATACACAGGGTTCCTTCGGGTTTCGGTTTCAGTAACATAAATTCCTCAAAAACTGCCTTAAATAAAGCACCTTTCTCGCAGACAGTGGAAATAATGTAAGGCCTGATAAAATAACTTATGAGCACATCAAGAATCTGCCTTGTAGTCATCTTAGAGTTAATACAAGCACTCCACAGATGCTTGGCCAATATGCTCTCGGCTTTAGCCGGTAGATTACCATGTAAGTCACTCCATGAGGCACGTCCAGATAAAACAGACCAAAGTTGATAGAGAATTTGAGCTTGCCAGTAGTTATGAGATATTTTGTAAATCCATGACATAGTCGACATTGCTTTGATGATTGACAAAAGCAACCGCAAGATTCCCAAAAAGTCATGGACTGAACCTTTTATACAGATTCTATCTTCAAAGGAACCCTTGCTACAAAAACCAACACCTACTAATATGTTAAAAAACTGCCATGTAAATAAATCAGTATTAATGATTGGACACAGCAGTCGAATAGTTATCTGAAATACTGTTCGTGATTTATATACAAGTTGGTCATTGCAGACATCGTATATTTTTGCTTCTTCATCTTCAGCCTCCATTTTTGAAATTAAGGTTGTGACTGAATCCACCGAGCTTTTCGAGCTGATTTTTCTGAATTTTAGAACAAGTTTCTTGTAGCCACTTGCATTGACGTTCAAACAATGAAGCCTGCGCATTTTTTCCACCCTCTTCCTCACGTGTCTCCTTGCTCTACAAACTTCAGCATTGTCATATGACTCTTTGGCAATCAACAATCCCTGACTAGACTTGCTCTCCTGGATTTTGAAGGTCCGATTAACCAACTGTTTGAGTGACTGAATATTCATCTTTTGTGTTGTATATGCACTTGACTTTGCTTCGGCTGCAAAAGGAACATTGACATCACCCGGGTGTGAGATGTTCCATGAGTTTGAGGAGTCCAATTGATCGTATGGCTTCCCATCAGTCATCATATGTAAAGGAATGTTATTCATCTTCAGATAGTCTGTTTGGTTTTTGTGTTCTGATAGAGACAAATCCTCTTCTGTGCATGACGTTGCATGTTGCCGAACTTCTTCGAATAGATCACCATTATCTCTCACTAGGGACACTTGGGCCAAGTCAGGCTGATCTCCATCTGCAAATGGAGCTTGGACCTTCCTAGAAGTTTTTGGTTTTCTTACATAAACAAATTCTATTTTCTTGTCTCTCTCTGCATCATGCATACCAATGTTTTCCACGCTGCTGGATGTAACACTTTCATGCACCCTTTCTTTTTCTGGGAATCCTTCAGTTGCACTGCCATCCGTACTTCTGCAGTATTCATATCCTCCAGAAGGAGAACTAGCGCAATTTTCGTCCTTAGATGGACAAATAACTGAGCTGTTGCATGTAATTTTAGCAGAGAATTCCCCAGGTCGGTGGCTAGGCAAGGAAGAAGCTAGAATGACAGAACCATTATTAAAATGTCCATCTTCTAATCCATTAGCAAGTTGCTTGATATCGCTGCGAAAATTCTGACTCTCAGATTTTTGCACAGAGATATCTTCTTTTTCTGCAGCATATTTATCTCCTGCTGACTGAGCATCCAGTGGCTCTTCCAACATAACTTTATGCCGTCGAAACGATATACACTCCTCATCACTGTCATCATAATTGATCTTGTGCTTCTTGCTACGCTCGTCATACTCCACAACTATACCTGCAAACCAGGCTTTTGCATGAGGCCAATACACCACGACCCTTTTACCAACATAATCTGCTGGCAGAAGTTTGCTTTCAGGTTCTCTCTTCATCCATCTCCTTGGCCTTAGTGACCGCCCATCAGATGGAATACTGTGATTCGGAGTTCCATTCCCTTTTACTCCAGGTATTCCAGCGTTTGCACCTCCTTTTGCACTGTTTGAATAGTTCTTCTCATATGTCGCCTTCTCTGAGTTAGAACGCTGAGGTGTTACGGGGTGCTTATGTTCCCCTTCCCTGAAAAATACTTTGTCAACACCCTTGTGTTCCAAATCATTAGGAAGATTCTTATCTTCATCTCCTGACTTAAATGATGTTGCCTTGCGCACTTTCGAGCAAGACTTCACTTTTACCACTCCTTTCCTATTTGACACGGACTCTGAAACTTCTCGGTAAGTATCACGGATTTCTGATACTGCTCCTGGCCTTTCTCCCAGCTCCAACGCTTCAGCAATGGAGATAAAATCCAGCTTCTTCGAATTCGAGACATCTCCTTTGTATACCTTCAAGTTACTCAGATCTGAGGACAGGACCTCAGGAGAAAAGCCATGGTAAGAAGTGGAAGGCTTGACTTTCAAAGATTCTTTCAAGTTCACCACTCCTGTATCAACTGGTGGGCGTATTTTCCTGGGACGCCCTCGAGGCCTGCGCTGTGGTTGCGTGAGCGACACTGGATCTTTCGAATCTGATCCTTCAATATTCTTGCAGGCATCAACATGTTTCTTCAATTCTGATGACTCATGCTTCAGGTCACCTTCAATAGCCTTAGCATTCACAACCTCTTGCGGATCGGGCAATCCATCATCGCTATGCAAAACATGTGATATAGCCTTGATAGAATCGAGGCTGTCTTTCAAATCCGATGGTTTGTGGTTCGATTCCTGGACAGGGAGACTGCGTGCATTATCCTTGAAAGTGCTAAGCCCAAGCTTTCTTCTCTTTGCATGCCCAAAAGATGTATATTGGCCTGCGAGTGCTTTCCTTTTCCGGCCTCGTTTCTTTCCCTCGACTGCAAATTTGTTGTTCGAGGAAGGGCTAAGGTCTGATTGCTTACCAGAGATACGATTTCCAATGCTCGCTTGAGAAAGCTTCAATATAGAGATCATATCGCATCCTTCGTCTCCGTTGCTTTCTTGCTCTCTCTCCCTTCTGTCTCCTCTACCCACTCTGCCTGTTGCCATATTTGCTCTGCTTCCAAGAGAAGTTGCTTCAAATGGAAACTAACAAGGCGGTGAGAGAATAAGCTTACCGAAAAAATCGATCGATGGCTAGAGTAAGGAGCAGGAGCAGATGAACGAATAGTGGGCTCCATGCTTACATGAAGAAATCCCGCCCTCCTTGCATCGGAGAAGAAATCCTCAAACCATCATCATCATCATCACCACCATTGGCACTCGCATCAACATATGAAAAATAAACACCAGAAAGGAAACGGTGGACAAGAAGCGAAGCAACAAAAATCTCCCTTGGTTGCTGAATCTAGCTACTATTATTAGCCCAAGCGCCCAAAAAGCTCCTGCCGTTCTGATCTGCCGATGGCCGGCCCTGTTGGTGAACAAAACAAGCCTAACCTCGAGGACCCAGATGCGGAAACTGCAGTAGCCTTTACAATCGCTGGCGCACTTCAGATTCCTTTCTCTCGCTCGCTCGCTCGCTCGCACCCTCTGGGGAGGGGGGGGGGGCTATCACAGAGAATCTTTTTTCTTTCCCAGATTCAGGCCGGAGGGGAAAAGGCCAAGAGGTAGGAGAGATCTCGGAGGCGGGAAGTTCAGCGAGGAGACGGAAGAAGAAGAAGAAGAAGAAGAAGAAAAGAAACCTTCAGATCCGGAAGAAGGAGAAGGAGAAGGAGAAGAGGGAAGCTTTTGTGAATCAAAGTCCGAATCGAGCTGAAGGGGAAGAGATCTGAGAGAGGGAGGGAGGAGAAGAGATTTGTGGGTGAGAGCGGCGATCTTGGAAAGGGGGGAAAGAGAGAGAGAGAGAGAGAGAGAGAGAGAGAGAGAGAGAGAGAGAGAGAGACCTACTGCTGTTTGTGGGGAAAAGAGAGGAAAGAGAGGGACCGATAGACAGAGAAAAGTGTGTGTAACTCGCCGCCTGTCGAAGGCCGTCCGATGCAGAGCTCTGCTTCTTCTTCTTCTTCGTCTCTGTCTTCCTCTTCTTCGTCTTCTTCTTCTTCTTCTTCTTCTTCTCTGTCTTCTTCTTCTTCTTCTTTTCTTCTTTTCTTCATCTTCTTCTTCTTCTTCATCATCTTCTTCTTCTTCTTCTTTTCTTCTTCATCTTTTCTTCTTCTTCTTCTTCATCTTCTTCTTCTTCTTTCCTTCATCTTCTTCTTCTTCTTCATTTGTTTTATTTTTTTTGAAAGTGTATGTTTGTATCACAGCAACATGACAATACAGAACAAGGAAAAAAAACCTTTGCTATCGAAACTGCTTCGAATGTAGCGATGTGGCAACAGCCAAACCTTCTGAGGTGCTAACTACAGTACGAAAACGGCATCTCGATCTGACTCGATCTGCGGGACAGCGTTTTTTCCCCCCACGCGACACAACTGCGAAAACTGCCGAATCGACTCTCCTCTTGCCCGACATGTATGTTGAGAACATGATCTTACCGCTCTGTAGCGTTCTTTGCTCTTTGTATCGATTACGAAGCTCTTGCCACGGACAGATGTAGAAGAGCGTAACAGAGGTTGCGCACGAGCTGAAGAGATAAGCGGGAAGTAGAAGATAGACGAAGCTGAGTGTTGATTCCCTAACTAGCGTTGCTCACCTTGATTGAGATCAAGGTAAACCCCTGTATTTACACAATTCCACGACTCCTGCATGCAAGAAGAGGGCCATGCATGCAGGCAGAGGGAGATAAATGCAGGAGCTTGTAGAAAGTTCGTGAACTTTGTACAATATCAGAAAGGTAATATCTGTATGATGATTCTATGTTTGATCAATCGGTTAAACTAATTGATTTTATAGAGAAGGTCGCGAATTCGAAATCTGTCTTTGTAACGATTATTATCGCAAGCTTCAATTCGAGCTAAAGATCACTAAAATCGGAGCTCAAATGAGAAAGCTATGAGCGAAACTTCGATTAGCTTGATCTGTTTTTTTTCTTAGGATTCAATCTCTCTCTCTCTCTCTCCTTCTTCTTCCTCTTCTTTTCTGCTTCTTTTTCTTCTTCTGTTCCCAAAAGGGCCCATATTACTATTATTGTTGTTATTGTTATATAAAGGAAAATTGTTCATATTTCTGACTAATTTCATGCCATTTGCTTCCTATTTTAGAGTACTGATATTCTTAGCTTTTAAGGTGCATACACCTCAAGTGACTCCCAGGTTGGATGTTACAGCTGCTACCTGATCTTGACCGAATCCGATGCTTTTCGCTCCTGCTACTGCTCCTCATATGGTGCCTTCTTTCCTTGTCTTTGTCGTCGTTCCTGATCCAACGCTTTCTGTTGTTGTTGTTGTTGCCGCTCGTAATTCGAAGCCTTTTGTTGTTGCTCTTGTTGCAGCTATTGTCATTGTTGCTCCTCATCCGATGCCTTCTGGTATTGTTGTTGTTGTTGCTCCTCATCTGACACCTTCTGTTGTTATTGTTGTTGTTGCTCCTAATCCGACACCTTTTGTTGTTGATGTTGTTGTTGTTGTGGTTGTGGTTGCTCCAAATTTGACACCTTCTGTTATTGTTGTTGTTGCTGCTGTAGTTGCTGCTATTGATCCGACGCCTTCTGTTATTGATGTTGTTGCTGGATCTGATGCCTTTTGTAATTGTTGTTGCTCCTGATCCGATGCCTTGTGCTATATTACTATTGTGCAGGTGTTGTTGTTACTGCTCATGATCCAACACCCTCTAACTATTATTGTTGCTACAATCGTCGTCGTCATTGCTCCTGATCCGACACCTTGCACTGTTGTTGTTGCTCTCCTGATCCAACGCCTTTTGCTGCCATTGCTCTCTCTCTCTCTCTCTCTCTCTCTCTCTCTCTCTCTCTCCCCCCGATTCTTGTCACGACTGTGATTCCTCTCGAATCGATTTATCATGTACTACTGCCACCATATAACCAGCCAGCACTCGTCATTGCCCGTTGTCCTGTCGTGACGTTCTCGATACATGGTGTGAAGAACGAATAGCTAGGTCAGTTATAG
>JBBBWG010016146.1:0-12595 GCA_037176905.1 Azolla pinnata
CATTCTTTATAGCAAGGTTTTTTTGTATTGTCATGTTATTTTAATACAAATATCCATTTACGAAAAAAAAAAAAAAAAAAAAAAGAGAAGAGAATGCTCGTGGGACTGTGGGCGACACAGAGACGGCGACAGAGACAGAGACAGAGACAGAGCGGAGCTTCTTCATGTCATGGTTCTTTCAGCCATGCTTCATTGCTTCAGGGGTAAATGCGTTCTGAGCATCAGGGGCAGCAGTGCACGTGGGCGATTCCTCGCCGTCTCCACGCTATCCTCCTCCTCCTCCTCCTCCTCTTCTTCCCCAAGTCTGGTTTTTCCCAGTAAGTGTCTGCACACCCAATGCTGTGCTGCTTTTTCATCAGGGTTTGTGAAGATACCTACAATACATACCCAAACATATGCACAAATAGGCATACATAGACATATGAGTAGGCATAAATTGTATATATATAGGTGTATATACGTATATATATGCACGCATCTACAATACATACGCATACACACAAGCATATACATTGCTTATACTTGCATATACAATATGCACATATGTACACATGCATGTATAGACATACATATTCATACATATGCATAAATAGCATTCCGATTGCATAGCTGCAGAAACATGTTACACCACCATAACAACTAGCATGAAATTGAACCAACCTTTGATGATGTGTACCAAATTCTACATACTGGGGATCGTACGACCCTGAGTGAAACGATTTAATAAAGTTGAATCGAGGCATAATAGAGATTTAATCTGTGGTTTCGATTTGGAAACTCTGATGAAGATCGTTTAGATCATCTGATGATCTTAACTGGTTCTTTTTTTCCATTTTCTTGGCTTATTTTTGTTTCAAATCTTGGTTTTGAGCTTATTGGTATATGTGCATTCGTGAAGATGTTTCAGAATCATCTTTACATTACACAATGCATATTAGGTTGTGCATCCCAGTTCATCTCATTTCTGACATTTTTGCATGTTTTTCCCACAATGTGTGTACAATGTGATAGAAGGAGGCCACTCTCTTATATGCATATCATAATTTTATTAAAGTTTTATTGTAGGGTTACTTTCTGGAGGAAAACCGCTTTGCACATTCTTCTCTCTTTTTTAGGTGTTTTTAAAGTCTAAACCAAATTTCAACATTATGCTTAGGTGGGATTACGAGCACAGTTATATATTTCATGGTAATCCAAGTTTTTGAATATCACCAAATGTCATGGACGAGTCAAATATCCCTGTAGTAGAGTTTCTTATGCTGTAAAATCGCCCAACCATTTATACTTTCTCGAGTCATTTTGTTTTCCTTTTTGATTTTCCCTGATTATGACCTCTCAATGCAAAATAAGTGGAGGGAGATTAGTTTTTTAATTGACTTGATGTAACAATATTGAGCTTGATATTCGTGTTAAACATTCTATGTTCATTACAAGCAGCTCGCTAGCTCTTGCCTGCTATGTGTCATTGTTTACATATCTTTGGCTGGTCATAGACATAGGTTGATCTTCCTTCTGTAATAAGGTCAGCATTTCTTCCTCTGTCTTGTGGAAAGATTATGGCTTTTCCTTTCTCTCTTCTATGAAAAAAGTCTGTTACGATTGGGCACAAGCAATCAAGGCATGGACTCCTAACCGCAGCGTAGCAAAAAGGCTATCTTTTACCAGAAAAGTCCATATATTTGGACTTGAAAATTTCGATGGATATACGGTGACATCATGCGAAATACAACTCTGTTGAAATGCTGAAGCGCAAGGACCTGACTCACACATACACAAATATGCATGCCTGATTTCGGTACATCTTGAATTGCATAATGTACGAATATGTGTGTCACATTTCATTTATTTTGCACCTTGATGCTACTGAATATATAAATATGCATGCGATGTTTTGTTTACTTTACATCATGACCTACTCAATGTATGAATATGCACGCCTTGTTCCGATTACTTACATCTTGACATAATGCGTGAATGCAGGTCATGTGTTGTCTTACTTTGTGTCTTGACATACGTAAACGTGTTTCATTTTACCTACATCTGAATTGCATCTCTATTTTCTCTCGTCTCGTTGATTCCATTGCTAAACATGTTGCTGAGAGGGTGGTTCTATTGGCTTTTTTTGTGTGGGGCTTTTCCCCTGATAAGGTAATCGGTTCATAAGAAGAGACGAAGGGGCTCCTCAGGCCGGCAGTAAATGCAATGCGACTGGTGTAAAGCAAGGCTCAGAGGACTGGCACAAACTGAGGGAGAGCAGGCTGACGTCGAGCTGCTTTGCAGCCGCATTGGGTTTCTGGGGCACAAACAAGCTTGTACAGCTGTGGGAGGAGAAAGCGGGGCTGAGGGGGCAGTTCGCGGGCAATGAAGCGACGGAATGGGGAAGACGGCACGAGTACTTTGCGATAGAAAGATACCGCGAAGTGAGCGGGAATGCTGTCCGCTCCCTCGGATTCAAGATATATAACGAAGGCGATGACCTACAGGAGTGGCTCGGAGCATCGCCGGATGGGCTTGTCGACGAGGGAGAGGGTGGGAGATATGAGAGAAGCGGTGGTATCTTGGAGGTGAAGTGCCCGTATAACAATGGGCGGCCAGAGCTGTGCATGCCGTGGGTGTCGGTGCCGTTCTACTACATGCCGCAGGTGCAAGGTCTGATGGAGATCTTGGACAGGGATTGGTTGGACATGTTCGTGTGGACGCTGAACGGGAGCTGCATCTTCCGCATGGAGAGGAATCCGCACTACTGGGCCTTGATCTTTGGCGTGATGAGCGACTTCTGGTGGGCGAATGTTGTCCCTGCGAAGCGCATCCTGCTTTACCATGATGGTGCTGCTGGTGGAGAGCAGCTGAGCGCCCATCGCCCCACTGGATTGCACCGATTGGCTTCCGTTGTGATAGGAGAGAGCAAGAATGTTGCACGAAGAGCCTCCTTGATATGGAAAGGTCCCCCGAGCCTGTTGGGGAAGATTCCCCTCCCCTCCATACCGGAAGTGCCCGATCTTCTTCTTGCACCCACCGAGGACCACAGAGTCCTTGAGCATCAGATCATTGGTTGAAAAAGCCCTTTCATTGTTGTTTATATTTAGCCACACTAGCAGTGCCCGATCTTTCTTCTCGCATACTCGAAGCATCGCAGGGCTCCTCCGACATTATGGAAGCCATTCTTCTGGACAGAAAGAACGCTTATGAATTGGGACATTTTTATCTCGTGTTCTCGAACACGGCAGGGAAAGACAACTCTCAAAGCATTCTTGTGTCTTTGTTCCCAACTGCAAATTTCGCTTCTCCACAGACAATCTATCTGATAAAAACGTGCGGCTTATGTGACATATATAGGTATTAGGGCCGTTGTGTATCGAGATGAGCTTGATCTTGTGAAGACCACGAGAAGGATTCAAGAATGCCAGTAACACTAACCTATGAGGATATTGGTTAGTGATTGTTGTTGCTGTGTTTACATAGAGATGTAGGTGGATGTGGTATTTCATTCTACAAATATTATGCTGGGAAAGCTGGTGTTATTGGTTGGATACAGTAACAAGATTCTTTGATTGATCTTGAGCTCAGAACCATGCAAGTAGAGGAATGTTGATCTTCAGCTCAGAACCATGAAAGTCGTGGCTTGTTGGGGCAATGCAGTGAGAAAATGTTTGAGACTTTTGTGAACACAAATCGGCAATTGTACTTGCACCTCGGTTTCGAGGTTCAATGCAAGAATATTGACGGTAAGTAAATCGATGTATTTCCATCTCCTTTGCTTTTTTTTACCATGTGAAGTAATCAGTCCTTCCCACATGTCGTGTATACATGTGTATGTTGAAATGAATACAAACAGCGAAAGTTTTCTTCACACTCATGGTAACTAGTGCCGATATTTATGGCAGCCAGAAGTTTGGGCATCTTTGGGTTTTTTGGATGGGGACCATGAATGCTCTGCAGAAAACCAGGATGGTTTTCCATAGACACAAAAGAAGGAAAATATCATGCCGTCATTATGCATTTGTTCTCCACATTGGATCGTTGGGTCCCCTACAGAACAGTCAGTTAATCTCCTAGTGTTTCCAACCAGGACCATTGGGTGCTTTGTCAACACTGGTGATTTTCTGTGAACAGGAGAGATGTTCATGGTGGGCAATGCGTTGCAGGAAAAAGGCAAACAGGATGGTGCTGTTTCTGTACTCAGCAAACAGTACTAAGCTTCTGTTCTGGTATACAATGCAACACATGTACTCACACATATATTGCTCTCCCTGGCTGCACTGAAGGCCTTTTGTCTTGATTTGACATGTTGGGACACATCACAAAAGTGTTTGACAAGAGATGCAAAAGATTCTTGACTCAAGAGTAAGGCAAAATATCTGCCGATTGATCGGCCACGTATCCCGACAAGCATCGGTTCATCCAGGGAGGAAAACTGTTCCTAATTGACCAGCTCTACTTTCTGATAATCACAATGGTGGGGTCTAGAAGAGTGGCTTTGAAGCTGTTTGTTGACACAGCTCTTGCAAGATGGGGGTAGTTGAACAATCAACTGACGTTACAACACAAAGCAGTGGAAAAAAAAAGGCCCTACCCACAATACAAAACCACTTTTTGCTCTGCTATCGGCTTGTTTGTATACAACATGTGCTAAAAGAAAGAGAGAAACAAGATATTCGCATCATTATCTACCCAGCAGGGGGGCCACCAGGATTTTGTATTTGTCCAGGCATGCATGCATACAGACATAGATTTTTGTGAAAGAAGAGAGGGCAGCAAAAGAAGATGATTTGACCGGATGGATGCCTATGGAGATGACACAGCAGGAAGTCCATGAGAAAGGCAAACAGAAAGGTTTATCATCATCTCAGCGAGAAAGAAAAGATGCTCTTTTGAGTAAATGTCCGAAACCCGATGATTGGAAGCGAAGATGCTTTTGGCGGATTCTGCTACTACCGTTCTGGGTAACGGCCGCAAAGAGGTTTGTGGCTCGAGAAAATCGTAAAGAACATTTGTCTCGTGAACGTAAAAGGTTTCCAGTCTTTGGGTTTTGTGTCTTTCATCGGGAGAATCGGTCCGAATCTCGATTCTTTCTCAAGCAGCTGTTTGAAGAAAGACAGTTGCAGCAAAACACTAGATAGCTGGACTCCTGAATGTGTACGTTTTCAGAAGCTGGTTGTGCTTTCTCAGTGGTTGAATTCAGACATAGAACTGGTAAAACTGATTGCATTGATTTATTCCATGGTGTTGGTCCACTAATCAGACACTGCATATTGCTCCATGGCATCTTTGGAATGGCAAAAACCTTTTCCAAGCAGCTCCCCAAAAAATAAGCTTGCTTTTTCAAGCCTTGCTGTTCCAATATCGAACTATGTCAATAGTACGCTTAATGGTTCCATTTGCAATGATTGTATACAGACAGTATTGATGTACATATTTTGGATCACATCAACTAAATTCCAGAGACGTGCGTAATTCTATGGTATACCGTATCACTGATCTAGCAAACCCATTTTCTCCACTGATCTAGCAATAACAGTTAGCAAATTAGAAATTAGCCTGAGAAGGCCAGCTCTAAGAAGAGTAAAAGAGGCATGGACGAGGATGGCGTCAGAATAAAATCCTACCTTTCAAAACGGATGTTGCTAGAGAAGCTAAATATTGCACTGTGAATACACTTTACGTGGGTCAGTTTTACACACCATAGTTCCTTGTGTTATGATGGAAATACCAAGAGCATTGATGCCATCAAGCCTACCAAATTTAGATATGACTAACCAAAATCTGAATCAAGTTATTATTACCAATGGTTTGGAGAGCAGTGTTGATCTGTCCCCAGAAACGAAGAAATGTTTTTTGAAATGCAACACTCGTACAAAAGCTTCGCTTTTTCCCCTCGCTCCCTATCTTTGCAAATTTTTTTTTATAAAGCTTTCCACAAATATCTCAAGGCGTTCTTTTTCTTCCTAGCTACCAATGCTCGAGATTATTCCAGCTACAGAAGAGTATGTTCCAGCTACGGCACATGCCACTCCTATCAAAATAATGGTTATACAAAAGAATACCTGGGGCAAAAACACATGAGTTAAAAGGCTTTATAAAGACCCACAAACTCTCTACTTGTAAAACTTCTATATGACATATTAGTTTTTGCTAATCGTTAAGGGTTTTAGTGTAGATTTATTAATGATATGGCTGAAAACTTATGCACTATGCACCGATTTTCGCTAAATGATGATTTACAACCTATATGATTATTAACTTAATCATGATGCATTTAATTCTTGCTAAATGATGGTATAACTGCACATTATAACCTCATATCTTAAGAATTTAAATAGCATGTAAATAACATGACAAAGCGTTGGGGTATGTTGCTATGGGAACATTCCAATGTGTAACAAAGGTTTGTTAGTTTGTGGAACAATGATACCTGTAATATAGTTGCTTTCTGTCCGACAATTTTCAAGAAACACGCTGATGGAAGAATCAAGCACTGTTTGATAAGAGACATGGAGATATTAGAAAACATAGTTTATATAAGATTTATTATCTTTAGTTATATACACACACACACATACAGTTGTAGCAAAAAATAGTGCATTTGTTGTGGTTTGGTTGGTGTTTCACCAGAAGAGGATTATGAGGATTATAATAAGAACTGTATGGGAGTAACAAAACATGTGCAAAAGTAAGGACTTCCATCTGTAACCTTGTCTTATTCAGAAATTTGAGACATAATGGGATTATTTCGACTTGCGTTTTAAACCCAAATGGACTGTACTACTTAGTGTTATATGGTGCAACAAAGAATCAAACCATGACCTTGTCTTGGTTGTACAAATAACTGAAAGTTCATTACAAAAGAAAATTATAGGAAAGAGGAGATAAGAAATCTCACCACAAGCATGCTCAGCAATGAGCCGATAAATGACATGACATAAGCTGTATCATAGGCAAAACACATAATGAGATTACGAAACAACATCTGACCACAATGATCTGGAAGCAGAATAAATTCCAACAAATGGCAAAATAAAGTTTTACATGATTTACTGTGGTGCAAATGAGCCAAAAACAGTCTAGAAGACAAGGGATTCTTACCAAAGTATGGTACAAGAAGGGCAACAGATAGAGTCGATACCACGAGGACGGTGCGAATTGCCATTGAAATAAAGAAGTTTGGAAGACCATGGCTTGATGAAGGAATCAACTCCTCCAAACTCAGCGCAACAGGAGTCATTGTCAATGCATATGTGTTTCCCACATCGAATGTTAAAGAAACAAAACTTGAAGAGATTTTCAATCAAAATTATTTACAAAAACAGGTGTACAGCATGCTCATGTTATATTCCTACTTGTAAATGTGCAAAGCAAGATTTTAACCGTCAAAAAGACTAGCACACTAATATATTCAAATAAGCTGTCAGAAAAACTACCACTTTAACAATAAACGATCAAAGGATATTTGGTGAAGGGATTGACAATCTGGATAGTCACCAAAAGAAAAAAACAAAGATAAATATCAAGACCTCGATGATACACGAGATTCAATTTACCAGTAGTCTTTAGGGTTCTCAAGAGACTATACCGTTGTCCAAACAGCGACTTTTGAAATGATGTGCTTGGATGGCAAGTTTAAAGTTATCTGAGACTCTGTTTCGCTGCCAAACATTGTAAATCCCATGATTGCCATTCCACCATAGATTACTGTGCAAATCGAAAAGCTACAATATGCAACGCGGTTATTAGAAGCTGCAGTAAAAAAGATGGACTCGCGAAGAAGAAAAAAAAACCAACTCAAAGCATTGATTTTCAATTACCTTATCGTTAAGACTAAGGTGTACTTTGAAGGATCCCTTAAAGATGTGTATATATTAGGGAAGACAGCATGGCCCGAGTAGCAAAAACCAAAGAGGCCAATAGCAACAGGGAGGCCGGACAGATTGAAGAGAGGACCTGTCTTGCTAAAACCCACACCACCGAAGGTCCCAATCCAAGCCACACAAATAACAACTACAAACGAAGCAATAACCCCACCAGCTGCACATGTGTTTTCCAATGACGAAAACACAATTAAGATTGGAATATATACGTCGCTGGAAATTTGTGACATTAAAAGAGACTAGAAAAGCAATCACCAGGATCCTTTTGAACACAATATGCATTGCATAAGCCAACTAAACAGTGAAGCCTTTTAAGGGATGCTAGCTAATACAACATCTTTTTGGGTCTCACATGCACAAGAAAGCTAAAAAGCCAAGAAACCCAGAAACTGATGCAGAAGTTTTCATGCTAAACTTGGGTATTTACCTGATACATAAGAAAGTAAGCTTAGATCTCGGATCCACACAGTAGGCAAAATGATCAAAGCTGCCAGCAGTGTAAACACTTGCAGGGCTGTCATCTCGAAGCCATTAATACTAACTCCTGCATTGGGGAACAAAGCTGACATGTTGTCACCTTCCAGAATAAGGAACTCTACACAACAAGCCTGTGTATATAAGGATATATATCCATCATCAGACTTTTATTATTTCTATTTACAAAATCATTTTTAATACATAAATACACACATACAACCCCTACATGTATTTAAATAATATATGTATGCATAACACACACACACATATGCACATATGTATGTATGTGTGCATGAGAGTAAGTATTACATACGTACATGCATACATACACACACACATGTAAATATGTGCATATAGTTTTTTTCACATAAAATCATGCATATGTATGAAACCCAAAAAACAATTCATGTGGTGTTTAGGATAAATACTTACATAAAGTTCGAAATATAAGGCGATCTGTTTAACACATAAAGATCTCAAAAGTTAGGGGTAATTTGGATGTGAAAATACAAGTACATAAACACAAAGTGGGAAATAAGATTACTCACTGAAATAAGAAGCCGACCGATGTTGCCGAATGCTGCTTGGCCAATGTCTGGATACGTTGCGAGGCCTCTTTCGCTGTCTAAGCACCTCCGTAGAAGGATCCCAGTGTACCAAGATACAATTGACAACATGAGGAGAATCCCAAGCCCAAACCAGCCGCATTCTTTTATAGCATATGGAGTGGTCAACACCCCCACACCACACAACACGTTTAGACCTGTATTCATGCAGGCATTAAAAAGATAGAAGGAAAATCTCTCATCTAGCTACTACATGCCAAAGTACAATAAAAGGTACTTTCTTTTTATGCCTGCATTGACAAAGATAGAGAGGAACAAAGGACCAGGCATGTAATTCAAGTTGAAACAACATTTTCTAGAAAGAAAGGCCCTTCATCAGCCGTAAGACAGTATTACACCCCAAAAGCACAGTCCGAAAACCTTGAATAAGAAGAGGGATAAGATGAATGGAAGTGGAAATAGGTTCACACTATCATCCAAATGTACGTCCCTTGGCTGTCTCACTATCTTTAACTTCCCAACCCTACTTCCAGACCTGTGGTGACTAGCCTGCTTCATCTATATCAAGGTCAAAAGTGTAATCTATGATGTAAACAAACCAATAGGCCGTTTACAACAACATTAAGGTTAACATTTAAGAAAGCTTAGGTAGTGCTGCACAACGATTAGAAACGTTGTGCAACCCACTATGCAAAGAATCCAAAGGCCTGTGTTCAGAGAAATGAAGGGTGGCTTACCATTTAAGACAGCTTGGGTAGTGCTGCATTGTCGAGGTGGCGGAGTATCGGCTTCGGCATCTTTGACTATACACGAGGAAGCTCTTGATGAGACTACGCTGGTGGGTTCATGTACAAGGAGCTTTTCATCCAAAAGAGGAGCAATTTGTGGGGTTATCCTCTCAATCGAACCTCGCCTCCTGAATGAACCATACGAGCTGCTCAAACGAGAAAGCCCCGGGCTCAAGAAGCTTGGTGATGCCAAACTGCTGTATGCATCCATTGATTGCCTGCATTTCCATCAACAAAGATTGTACATTAGGTTTTTCCTCCACATTTTCCATGTGAAAGACGGTTTTTCGTGCTCTCAAAAAACACCAGATGTATCCACTCTGAAATAGAGCCCTAAAACCCTAAACCCTATAGCAGTATCCTAAGCATTCGTTGATAGCCTGCATTTCGATCGCCTAAGGACCTTTTGTTTGGGTTGTGACAGAGCTGCTTTGTGCTGCGAGAAGCCCCAAATTCACCCGCACTGAAACAAAGCCATAAAACCCTTAGAATCCTATTGAAATAGGCCATGCTTACATCTACTGCCTGCATTTTCATAGCCATGGATCCTGCATTAGGGTTTTTAACACATATTCCATATGAGTCTTTTGGTGCCATAAAAAACACCAACAGTATCCGCTGAAACGGAGCCCTAACGCAGCCTAATCTACACTTCACAAGGGAGGTCTCAACTCTTTCACACTAATCCCTCTGCATTTGATGCGGGGTCAAAACAAAAGCCGGATCTCTAAAGAAACATTAGAATACGTTAACCGTCAAAATGTTGCAAGGTCTCAAACACTAAACCCCAGCAATTGACCAGCACATGCTAAAATCATCGATGGGCTATGCTCAATTGTCCATGGAGATCATCAAACCAAATCCTGTAGTGACTCAGGCCTGGATTCCTGTTTGCATGCTTCACTGCGACAGAGATTTGAATTGCAAAATGTAGGGCATTCCAGTACATTTCTATTGCAATGGCGGTGAAGCTAGAAACCCTTGAAATACATATACAAACACAGACACATCGACAGGGATAATCACATGCATGCATGTACCTGCAGACAGACACAATCACATACACACATGTACTCTAGGCAGGCATAATCACACGCATAATCACGCACAGATTGAATGTACATTTCCATTCTGGCATCAATATCCATCCATACACACATACATGTATACATTCACACACATCCATACCCCATACAACCTTGTCCATATCCATGCATAGCATACCACACCCACATCCACACACATCCACACACATCCATACCCCATACAACCTTGTCCATATCCATGCATCGCATACCACACCCACATCCACACATACATACACATGCCCCATACAACCATGTCCATAATCCATGCATAACACACCAACATCCACACATGCCAATACCCCAGAACAACCATGGCCATATCCATCCATACAATTACCGACATCCACACATACCCGTTTCCCAATACAAGCATGGACATGTCCACAGCCATAAAGATGCATTATCCATGTAGGTAGTGGAAAGTCTTACTTGTAGCTTTGCGGCCAAGCGGAGGTCTGGGTGAGAGAGCCCGGAGAGGCGTAGATATCTCTGCCGTGCGAAGGCGGAGGAGAATGCGGTGGGGAGGCATCCGAGCTCTGGTCATCCTGGTCGCTCAGCAAGATTGACGCATGGAAGGTGGAGAGGGAATCGTTCTTCCTCATGCCTGGAGGGAAGGGGAGGGGGAGGCAAATGGGTAAAGAAGCTAAAGCGTGGAGGAGGGAAAACACACCTTCTGGCGAAAGAGATGCAAAAATCAAGGCGCTGTAATCACATCTGTGGGCGTATGCGAGAGAGAAAGAGAAAGAGGGAGAGAGAGAGAGAGGGAGAGAGAGAGGGAGAGAGTGAGAATATCCCGGATGCAAAATGCTGTGCTTTAGAGAGAGCGACAGGGAGGAGACAATGCCATGGCCTGTTGCAGAGAGGGAGGGCAACGATGGCGATGGTGTGGTTGTAGATAACAGCAGCAGCAGCGGTAGAGAAAGAGATGGAGGAGAGCCATGAATGCAATGCAGGGGAGAAAGGGGGAGGGACCTGTTCTGTGGATTTATAGAGAAAGAGGAGGAGATGGGGAGAAAGCAAATGCAGAGGAAATGGTAGCTCTGGTTGCAGAGAAAGAGAGAGAGAGAGAGAGAGAGAGAGAGAGAGAGAGAGAGAGAAAGCTATGGAAGATGGCAGAGGAAGAGAGAGAATGGCAGAGAGAGAGAGAGAGAGAATGGCAGAGAGAGAGAGAGAGAGAGCAAGCAAATGCTCTGTTTTTTTCTGTGCTCTAAAATGAACTTCATTTGGCTAAACTTACCTTGGGGTTTTATCAGCTAAGTTTATCATGTCTGTATTGTATTGTATTGTATTGTATTGTATTGTATCGTATTGTCTGTATGTTTTGTCAGCTAAGTTTATCATGTCTGTATTGTATTGTCTTGTGTGTATGTTTTATCAGCTAAGTTTATCATGTCAGTATTGTATCGTATTGTCTGTATGTTTTGTCAGCTAAGTTTATCATGTCTGTATTGTATTGTCTGTATGTTTTATCAGCTAGGTTTATCATGTCTGTATTGTATTGTATTGTCTGTATGTTTTGTCAGCTAAGTTTATCATGTCTGTAATGTATTGTCTGTATGTTTTATCAGCTAAGTTAATCATGTCTGTGTCTGTATCTCTCTGTATTGTATTGTCTGTAT
Source organism: Azolla pinnata (assembly GCA_037176905.1). Lineage (NCBI taxonomy): Eukaryota > Viridiplantae > Streptophyta > Polypodiopsida > Salviniales > Salviniaceae > Azolla > Azolla pinnata. Next base: position 12,404 of record JBBBWG010016146.1, read on the forward strand.
GTTTTATCACCTAAGTTTATCATGTCTGTGTATGCATCTGTCTGTATGTTTTATCAGCTAAGTTTATCATGTCTGTGTTTGTATATATGTCTCTCTGTATGTATGTATGTATGTGATTCATCTGCGACGAATCACAATACCAGACATTGTATCGGATTGCCGTTTGTCCATCCACATGAGAAGAAGCTGCAT
>JBBBWG010016157.1:0-16214 GCA_037176905.1 Azolla pinnata
TCATCGTCATCGTCATCGTCATCGTCATCGTCATCGTCATCGTCATCGTCATCGTCATCGTCATCGTCATCGTCATCTTCATCATTTTCGTCAGCTTCAGGTTCTTCTTCTTCTTCTTCTTCTTCGTCGTCGTCGTCGTTGTCTTCATGGTCATCATCATCATCATCTTCTTCTTCCGAGCAAGGAGTATCTCGGTCAAGAGATGAGAGTCCATGGGACCTACACTCTCTGCAGACAAGGATCGAGGATATGTTTAGCACAGCTAGTAAGAGATTACAAGGTTACCTTGACAGCTACAAGGGAGAGAACATCGATAGCTTGAAGATTGGGAAAGAAAAGGACACAGAGGCAGACACTGAAGCAGCAGAATCAAGGGAACCTTGTGTTCTGCTGGAGAAGGAAAAATGGAGTTGGGAGCAATGGCAGAAACATTTCATCCACATGGAAGAACAAGAGAAAGCTGTTGCAAGTCTCAAGGTATTCTGTGCGTACCATGATTATTTTCACAGAGATGCCAAGGCATGATCTCCTTTCAGAGGAAGCCATGCATACTGTCTCATCTGTTATCTGCGCGAATTGCTTATTCCTCAAAAGAAACTTGTGTTTTCAGTTCGAACTACAGAATGCGGTTTTGGAAGAAGACTTCAAAGAGGCCGCAAGGTTGAAACTGGCACTAAGTCTGGCAGCCTCAGGGGATTCTGTTTCTGAACTTCTTTCTGAGTTGAAGGTACCATTTTCTTGGTTTATTGGTGATACCCTGTTTTTCTTTGGCTCAACACAGGAAACGTAATTGTTACTGAAATTTGACAGAAAGCTGTCGAGAATGAAAGATATGAAGAAGCAAAGCAACTAAGGGATGAAGCTGCGTCTGGATTGGTAGTTATCTGAATAATATCTCTTTGCTAGCTTGGTTTCACTTTTGACCGAATGATTTCCTGTGTTTAAGAGAGGAACTAATTTTGGTGCATGGTCTGTATTTCTCTGTAGATGGGGTGGTGGGTTGGATTAGCTGAAGGTGAAAGTGATCCTTATGGCAGAATTATTAACATCAGCCCATCATATGGGAAGTTCATAGCTAAAGGATACACAGCAAGGTAGAAGCTAGTAAAAAACATTGTTGTCTTGTCTTTGTGACATTTTGCTGCTATCTTGGTTCTAACAATGATATTGATGCCAATTTCGTTGTTGGCAGACAGCTAGCCAATTCAGCTTCAGGCGTTCCGCTCTTTGAAATATATCTACGCAAAGAATCTGATGGGTATCACCAACAGGTTAAGTGATTTTGTAGTCTATATTTGACGTGCTGTATTGACCCAAAGAAGGTAATTTGATCTCTGAGGACATGATGTCTGTGACTAAATGATGCAGGTTGCATATTTACAACCTAGAGTACCCAGGGAGCTTATGACACCCAAATCAGCTGATGTTGATTCCAGCATTTCGGATATGAACATAGTGACGGGAGATGAGAAGGATTCAATGGCCACTGATATGACAACGCCCCATGTAGATGATGTTGTCAAAAACAGGAAACCAGTAGTTCCTGATGATGGGCTGAATAACATTATAAACTTTCTTAAAGATCGTATACCTGATGTTAAAATTGAGGTTTTTAATATGGAAAACCGGGATGAGGAGGATATCCCCAAGATCCTTGAGGAAATCTTGGAGGAAGTTGATTTAGAGCATCATAAAAATCCAAATAGTGAGGCAGAATCCTCTGAGGCTCTTGATGATTTAGTGCATGAAAAGACGGATAACTCTAGCAATGATAGTGGACTGCTAGGATCAGTGGACAGAGAGATTCCTGTTAGGTTGATAGTTGGTGGAATGCTGCAAAACGTTGCAGAAGAAAAACTGCCCAAGGTTCCTACAAGAGTTCCAGCAAGAATTGAAACTCGGAGCAAAGATTCCTTTGTATTACACATTGAAGAAAGTGCAACTCAGCTGCTAAGCAGGGAGTCATTATTAAAAGTGTCAACTATAGTGACAAAGTCCTCAACAGAGCTTCCACCAGAGGTTGCAAAAGCCATTTCAAGTCTTGAAAAACTTCCAGTTAAGGTAGTAAACTCTAGATCCCTTTCTTAAGTCTGAAATGTTCTGCACCTTTGATAATTTCTAGGCAGCATGTAAAAGTTCATTGTTTCTGTAGCCCATTTATCCCATCAGGCAAAGGCCTGGGGGTTCATGAAAGCTTGCAGAATATCCAGAGGGATTCTGTATAGGGTAGCATGTCCTGTGTTTGTAAAAAATGACGATTAAATATCTTAGGCTTAGTAGCCCAGCTGATGAGGAGGTCATGCATGTTCATGTTTGGAGATGCAATATATAGTAGTAGGGGTAGTTCATGACATGCCTTCACCCTCCCTTGTACCAATGTAAGCTTAGATTTAGGCATGGTCAGTTCCCTTAATGCACGCTGTTTATGTGTTGCACTGTGAACAATTAGAAGCCTGCAATTATTCCTCTCCCAAATTTCAACCAGTTATTATGTCTTTTAGAGAATCACATTGTCCTATGTGAGTCTGTGCAAGTACTTTGCTGCACTATAACCATATATTCCGCTTAACATTGCAGCTTCATTCAAAGAATAACTTGTGGATATTGAGGCTGATAAAAGTGTTTCTCTTAGGCTTGACTATTAATGGCCGATTTGTTGTTTCTACATTAACTGCTTTCAAGTTATTGCATTTTGAGGTTGATTTAAAAGTTTGTAATCCAATTTTATATTTGGGCTATATGCAACAGGATGAATATGGGATGACCATCGTAGTCATAAGTTGTATGGAAATCTGTGAAGGTCCTTTAAAGTCTTTTCACATCAATTTTTTTTCAAATTATATTCTAAATTTCTAATGTGAAAACCAAAATTCAAACAACGGGCAGATTTTCAAATGTGAAGTAATTGGTTGCCTCTGCTGTCCCTGCTTTACTGTATTTCTTGTCTGCTTTCCTTCTTGTATATGCTGTCTGGTTATATCAATTTAAATTTCTACACAGATATCAAAGGATATGGGAGAGCTTCTCAAATTGGCTGTTAGCCAAGTGCAAAAACGTCATGGTCTCTCAAAGTGCACCTCTTTTGAGCGCATCAACTCACCAGTGTCTGATATAGATCCCTTGACAGGTAATGATGCCTCAGAGAGTAAGCTTATGCATACAATAAATTTAAATTTCCTTTACTTTTTATAGTCTAAGCTTTCATATTCAATGGCCAAAAAAGTTCTCATCAAGCTAAATATCAAGCTATTGATATTGTCATCTAAATTTCAACAAAATAGGAATCGCTATGGTGAAAAAGATGAGACAATGTGACCAATCAGTTTTAGAAGCAGGATGAATTCATATCTCTGTTTTGTGCTTCCTCGGATCTACATGACTGTGTCTGTTGTATGGAATATCACGCCATTTTTCATAGTTTTTTTGTTATTCTTTTTCTTTTCTAATGCTAACCAATGAACTGCACTTTGCTTTTTCTTTTCTAATGCTAACCAATGTGAACTACACTATACTATTCCTAATTTTACCCTTGGCATTGGGCACTCTGAGGTGTTTATATGGGTTTTGAGAAGTTATTTATTTTAACTATATCAATGTGCTGTTAACAAAGAGGGACGTATGTAATTTACAGGATTATTTGTGGGCTCTTTTGGGCCATTCACATCGGAGCTTGTTCAGTTAAGGAGAAAATATGGCCATTGGCATAAAGATTTGAACATGAGCACTATTACAGACAAACTTGAGTTTTTTGAATACGTTGAAGCAGTAAAACTTACTGGTGATTTGAATGTTCCAGCTGGCCAAGTATGAACACTTCCATCACTGTTTTAGCTACTGTGCTTTTGGGTTGTTCCTCAAGTATTAATTTGGTGCCATTTCTTTTCAGGTAACCTTTAGAGCCAAGATAGGAGAAGGCAGTAGGTTAGCACATCGGGGTATCTATCCAGAGGAGCTTGGTGTGGTAAAGACCCATTCCTTTTTAATGCATCCCATGTTTTATGGTTGGAAACTTTGACATCAGTCACTTGAATTAGAGTGATGATATCATGCATGTAAGTTGGGGTAACCTGTGTAGTCACGGAATCAAACTCTGTGAGACATGATGTTCCTTTCCTGTGGCATTTCTAGATTGCAAGGTATAAAGGTCAAGGCATGCTGGCAGAGCCTGGTTTCAAGAATCCTCAGTGGGTTGATGGAGATCTTCTACTGCTTGATGGGAAGGTAAATGCTCTGCAGATCTTCTCAATTGCATATTTGTTTGACACTCAAGCAAGGAAGCTGTTGCGTCCACAGGGATTTGGACATTTAAATGGAGCAGAGCTGGGCTTTGTGTACACTATTCCAGAGAGGCATTTTCTCGTCCTCTTCAATCGACTCAAGCTGCAGGATAAGCAGTAATGACATGACATATGCGGAGCACAAGGCGAAGGGACGTAATTGAGATGGATCGTATCTTTGTGTATAGCTTATCTTGTCATATCGAGGGTATTACAATTGCAGACAGTGCAGTTGCCATGAACCACTGGTGTGTTAGAAGAGACCCATTTTCTTGGCTGTTAACAGGCAGTAAGCATTCCATTGGAGTAACATAACTGTACAGTGGTGTGTACTGCATCCTTGATGTTATATATATATAGCAGAAGGATGGCTTTGTATAGGGGGCGGCTAGTGTATCGGTCTTGAAATGCACTGGTCCACATGTTTTATGCAGATTTCCAGAGCTATAGCTTGAGGGATATGCTACTCTTTCTGTACAACCTAATAAATGGCTCGACACAAAGCACCATTGAATCTTATAGTTTTCCTGTTGGTAGTAAATTTCAGAAGATGAAGGCTGTCTTGAGTTTTGGCTAAAAGGATTTAATCAGAGTTTCCTGATCATCTCTTCCCAAAACTGAATTTAAGTTTTGGCCTTCTATAGGTTGAACTCTTAAATTTGTTTAGTAGTCATCTATGGTGCCAATTTCCAAAAGAAACAGAAAACAGAGCCTAAAAGGACACTCTTTGGATCAGACCAATCGTAAATTCAGAGAAATGAAGAGTCATAAAATAGAGCAGATCTGAGCCAAAAATAGATTCTTCATTTTCAAAAGAAACAGAAAACAGAGCCTCTTTGGATTGGAGCAATGATAAATTTAGAGGGAAACGAAGAATCATAAAATAGAGATCGCCAATGAAATGATCAGATCTAAGGACTTTGATGGAAAATTGTTAGATTTGCAAGCTCGGATCAAATGCACAAAACACTTCAAAATGGATGGGCTTGCATTTCAACCTAATCCTCTTCCATCCCTCATCGCTTACAATAATCTTTTGTTTCCTCTTATATTATAGCTCGATGGGATCGAGGTGTTGCGCTAATTGTCCTCCGATTAATGTTTAAAGCTTGTTTGTTTCACAGGTGAATTAGCTTATGTGATTTTCTGCTTGGTTTAGTAGCTTAGAATCGTAAGAATTAACACTTTGATAAGACAAGCTATGCCAAATTGTTCTTTGGGTTTAGGGTTTAAAGGTGCAAGATTTAGGCTACAGTGGTTTTTCAATGGATGTCGAAGAGAGAGCTGCTGAAGCAGGGCGCCTCTGACTCTGTCGCTACTCTCATCCGCAGCTATGGCGACCGCAAGTGCCTTTCCGGGGGCCACCTCCTTCATGCTCACATCCACATGCTCGGCCTCGGTGATAATACCCACCAGATGTGCTTCCTGGAGAACCTTCTCATTCAGATGTATGGCAAGTGTGCATCCATGGCTGATGCCTTCGCTGTGTTCTCGAAGATCCATGAGACCGATCAGTTCTCTTGGAACCTGTTTCTTGGTGCTTGCATTCATAACAGTGAGTTTCATGAAGTTTTCCACCGCTTCCATCAGATGCAGATTCAGGGTCTTCTGCCCAACAAGCACACGTTTCTTCACCTCCTTGCAGCTTGTGCCGGAGAAAATTCCATATCGAAAGGGAAGCTGATACATGCAGTGAGCTTGAGCAGCAGCATAGATTCAGACATCGTTCTTGAATGTGCAATCGTGAATATGTATGGAAAATGCGGGGAAGTGGATGATGCAAGGAAAATGTTTGATAGCATGCCGGAGCACAATGTAATATCTTGGAATGCCATGATTTCCACATATGCGCAACATGGACAGAGCAGAGATGCACTTGTCTTACTTTCGGTGATGCTTCAGCAGGGATTAGAACCCAGTAGGGTTACGTTTGTAAGCGTGCTTGATGCATGTGCAAGCAATGCGATGATCGACGAAGCTATGTTGATGCATGTCTATGTGTCTTCTAGCAATTTCGATGATGATCCTATTGTTGGAACTTCTCTTGTCAACACGTATGGTAAATGTGGTAGTATGAATGATGCCCGGCACATTTTCTGGAAGATACGCGTAAAGAATGTGGTTACATGGAATGCAATGATCGAAGCCTCTGCCTTCAATGGAGAAGCTGAAACTTCTTTCGAGCTTTTCAAAGAGATGAATGTGGCTGGGATCGTCCCCAACAAGAGCACATATGTTAGCATGCTCTCTGCTTGTACAATACAGGAAAACCTGATTAATGGTAGGCATGTACATTCTTGTATGATTAGTAGTGGGATCACATATGACCTAGTTCTTGCTACAGCGCTTGTTTGTATGTATGGGAAGTGCAATAGTTTGAAGGATGCTCGAGTCACTTTTGATGAGATGGTCACATGCGATGTGATCGCATGGACTGCTATGTTTGCAGCCTATGTGCAACAAGATGAAGGGAAGGAGGCGCTTTCTCTGATTCCGAAAATGCCCTATGGTGCCATTCTTGAGGATAGTGTCACATTCATCAGCATTCTAGATGCTTGTGCGACCGAAGGTGCCGTTGTGGAAGGCCGATTAATCCATGCTTTAATTTTGGATAGCAAGTTCGAGTGGGATATTGCTGTACGAACTGCCCTTCTTGACATGTACAGCAAATGTGCAAACTTGGAAGATGCCCAGAGTGTTTTCGAGTTAACTCCTCGATGCGATGTTGTGGCTTGGAATGCGATGATTGCAGCATATGCTCACCATGGTCAGATAAAGGCTGCACTACAAGTGTTCTACAAGATGCTACTATGTTGTTTTGTCCCCGACGAAACCACCTTTGTTTGTGTCCTTACTGCATGTAGTCATGGTGGTATGGTGTACGAGGCAGATCGATGGTTTCACTTCATGCGGGTGCTTCACGGCATCCTGCCTAGTATCGATCATTGTAATTGCTTGCTCGATATGTTTGGTCGCTGTGGATTGATTGACAAAGGTGAGCACTTGGTTCTCAACATGCCTTTCCAGCCAAGCATTACATCATGGATGACTGTGTTAAGCGCACACAGGACGCATCTAAATGTGGCAGGAGGAGAGCATGCAGCTGGGCATGCGTTTGAGATGGTAGGAGAATTCGCTGCACCGTTTGTTGTGTTATCAAATCTGTATTCTGTTACAGGCCACTTGGATGCCGCAGAGAGCATTCGGAAAATGATGAAGGGAAACCGGTTGAGAAATACCCACTTGATGAGTGAGATTTAGCTAATTAAGCGGATGCTTTGCATTGCATATGATGTGCCCTTATTTGAAATTTGGAGCACTCAAGAGGTTCAATCTTGATCTGAACTCAAAGTGCTCCGTATCCTTTTATGTTACTAATCCTGAACAAGACAGTCACTGAAAAACACGAAAGAGTAGACAGCTCTTGATGCATGATGTATGAGGGCTATCTCAATACTCTGCTGCCAACACCAATGCCATGTTTCAAAGTATTGAGGAATGTTCGGTGTGTCATCTTTTTGGATGTTCGTTCTGAAGGCAGATTTCATAGATCAGAGCATACATGTCTGATGCCATCAGTCACACAGCGCCATACTTCAAATACATATGTTGAATTTGTAGTGCATTCATTCTCAGCAAAGCCTAGATCTCAAGCTACTTCATAAGTCACCTGATCATGGCTGCCAAATAAGCAAAAGATAGATTGGTCTGATAGAAATTGCACCACAATCGAATGGCACATTGCAGACAGTGCTGCTTCGAATAACGACGATGTCGTCATCGACGGAATCGCGTATATAGAATCATTTCGCTGGAATGAGATCCGGCAGTGTAGACACAGCTGATCCAATGCCATGAATGCTGTAAGAATGGGCAGATGTACTCAAATTCAAGCAGATTGATTTGTGAACCCTGGAGTGGCAATCCAAAGTAAAATCGAAGAAGATGATGGGCAACTCTCAGGTGGGGCGATCCCAAAGACACAGAAACCCTGCCTGTTTTTGTTATTTCATTCAAGCTTTGATCTATGGGAATGACATGGTCTGTGTGGGCAAATTTCCAATGGCAAAAATTGGAAGCATGATGAAGAACGGATCGTGGGCGATGATTGGTGGTGCTAGGAGGAGGAGAAGAAGGAAGACGATGATGATGCAGAAGAAGAAGAAGAAGAAGAAGAGCAGACTGGGCTCTCGCTGAAGTTGGAGATGTCGTAGCTTGCGGAGGCGATGCTGACGCTGAAGACGAGGGAAGAGCCAGAGACGGCGATGGAGGAGATGGGCCACCAGATGAACAAGACCTTCACCTTGACGCCGGAGAGATTGGAGAGGCTTTCGTATTCTAGGGTTCCGGTGATGGTAGCAGAGTACTTGATGGTGTAGGAGGAGGGGATCTTGACAGTGCAGGAAGACTCCAGCGAAACGGTGAAGCTGCCGTCGTCCTCGTCCAGATCGTAGCTGGTGACGGTGTCCGGAAGCAGGCCGGAAGGGAAGCCATAGCTCTCCAACACCTCGTAGGCAGTGCTGTTGCTGCTGCTTCCCAGCCCTCTGCATCTCTGCATCTGCGGCGGCAGTAGGAGTAGCAGGGCGAGGGAGACGAGCACCGCCATTGGAGCTGCTGCAGCTCTGGGCAACGCCATTGGAGCACAACAAGAGGCCCTCCTCCTCTGCCGGGGGATTTTAGGGTTTATCCTGTTGCAGAAATTTAGGGTTTATCCTGTTGCAGAAATTTAGGGTTTTCCTGTTGCAGAAACTCGCTTGGAAATGAGCACACAGATGGAAGAGAAGAGGCTGAATCTGCGCCCGGAAAAGAGATCAGAAAAGAGGGCGGGTGGACTCAACGTGGGACGGATGAAATCGCCCACGATCTCTAGCTATGTCCTCAACATCTCCATTTCCACCATCGCCATCGCCATCGCCATTACCATACCATTCAAGAAGAAGAAGAAGAAGAAGAAGAAGAAGAAGATATACAGAGCACTGTATGTATCATCACCACCATATCTCATTCTCCCATCTGACAACTGCCCTTCTGGATCTGAACACAGGTAACATGGTGGAATCGGTTCTCAGTTTTCGCTTTGTTGTGTAACCAGGATGGTGTTCAATCTCTCTGTCACTGAACATTTTCACCACTCTTTAACCCTGATCAATAGGTATATCCATGAGGGGAGGCTTGTGCAATCTTTCTTTGATCAAGTCTATGATCTGAGCACTCTTAAATCCAACAAAAGTACTTCAAAACCAATAATATATCTGAAATATATGCTGTATGTATGTACAGAGATCTGTTTTGGCTTTCACCGGTATTAGTAGTAACCTGCCAAAACACAATCTGACTTCAACGATTTTTGCAATATTTTTACATGGAATTGCTGTATTAGTAAGCTGCCAAAACACAATCTGACTTCAACGATTTTTGCAATATTTTTTACATGGAAATGCTTCATGACGATGGCACACGCTTCAGCCGTTGTACTCTGTCAATCAATCAAGTAAAAAAAAAAATACACGTCTCAGATAAATATGCTGTTTTGTAACCAGTTTGACAGCAATGTTTTTACCTCTACACGGGATCATCATAAAAACTCCTGGATCCTTCAACCAGAAAGCCCACTGGAATTGAGCACGCAAAACTTGCATCATGACCCTTGGTCCAGGAAATTTCACGGGATACAAAGATCTCAAGTACACGTTTCATTTTGCACCGTTTCTTTTAAACAGAAATGAATTGACTACAACATTAGCAAACGCATCACTGAAGATGATGATGAAGAAACAAAACAGTCAATATGATCCCTTCATCCTACTTTTCCTCCAAGCCAACGAAATGAAACAGCTAGACCATTAGAAGATATTGTGTCTTCTCTCACTCACTACAAAAACACTTTCTGCACTGTTGTAATCAGTAGGTCCCAATGTTTGACAGCATCAAGACATAGGTGACTTGGCAGAGTATGTGATAGATAAAGCACTATTTTGCAACCATATAAACATAACCCATAGTCTGTCTCTGGTAGACCACAATCTCTAGGGCAGGAGTGTAAGATTCTCATTTGCTTGTCTGTACATGATCAGCACAGTTTGGAGATCAGTTGACGAAGCCCCTGTCGGCATGTTCGATCTTTTTCAAAGGAATGACTCGTTGAAAAATAGGGTTTTTCTGATAATAAAGAAAGCAGGTCATAACACCAATGCCCAGCTTGTTTGAACAATTCCCTGTTAAAAAAACGTAGGAGCAGCCGTGCATGCCTAGAAAAAATAGAGGAAGTGATTATCTCATTCACATAGAGCAATTACCATATGTAATCTTTTACATCGATTACCTGCCAAAATCAGCTCTCTGGTGAGCAAGATATCAAATTACTGATATTATCCTAGGTTGTCTATCAACGGGCTGCAGCCGGCATTAAATATGATAATAAACGCGACAATCATCCGTACTCCTTCCATCTCGCAATTGAAATTAGGTCCACAAAAAAGACAATAGATTTTTCCTCATGGATATGTCTTTAGAATTGTCTGTAAAACAAACACACTACTCACTCTGTGTAGATAATACATCAATTTTTTCGGACCATCCATCTCGGCATCGGCACTTGCAGAGCAAAAATGTGTTTGCATGCACATGGTCTTCTATGGCCATATTGACACCAAATTGATATCAAAGGGTTTGCTTTCTCCATTTGCATCAGCATTTTCCCTTGACCGGCGCACATACACAGAGCTCTTAGGTGGGCACTTACACAAGATCGATTTCCACAGGATCATGCGACTCTCTCTTCATTTACAACCTCATCTCCCTAAACTGCTTGTAGGCACTCTTTCTGACATGAGAAAATGTATACCTGGGTCGCCACATCTTCGTGAAAGCGTAGCTGGATTTCCATATCTTCAAATACGAGACCCCTTCATTGTCGTCATCGTCTTCCTTTACCTTTTGCACCTTTTTCCCTCTCCGTCGACAAACCTAAAGGATCGGTTTCGAACGAATCCAAGTAGTCTTGCATGCTCTTGCTTATCGGCGAGACTTCCTTCCCTTTCTTGCCTTTGGCACTAACCGATTTCCGTCGATCAAGCGGCGAGGAAGAAGACGACGACGGCGACGGCGACGATGATGGAGTCGAAGCAGACACGGATTTGCGCATATTGAAAGGAAGAAGCTCGGAGCAATCTTCTTTTGGGGGATCTTTTCGCTCCTCTCCATTTGATCCCGACAACGAGGGGCCATCCCTGGGATCCCACAGATCTTCGGCGCGATCGGGCTTTCGGAAGCGGCTGGAGAGGGCCGAGATTTGCTGGTGGAGGGAGGAAGGCGGGGCCAGGGGAGGCGGGAAGGAGGCGAGCTTCTCCCATGGCTGCTGGAGCTCGGGGTGGGCGGCAAGGACCTCGGCGCGCTCCCGCATCTGGAACACGCGCTTCTGGCGAGCGAGCTGAAGGCGCAGGGACTCGTCGCGCTTCTTCAGCAGCATGCGCTTCCACTGCCATTTGCTGACGCCTCCAGGGAAGGTGCGAGGGCCGCCGCCCATCGCCCTCTTCCTTCGTCTGCTTCTTCTCCTTCTTCTTCTTCTTCTCCTCTTCTTCTTCTTCTTTGCTTCCTCTTCTTCTTCTTCTTTCTTCTTCTTCTTCTTCTTCTTGTATTTTTCTATCTTGTTTTTGGGCCATATGAGATTTTGAACCCATGACACCTTCAGATTGTTGAACATCTGCTGGGAAACAAATCTGCAAACAATTGCTTGCTGATGATCATCTCACGCTGCCCGAATCGCCGATCGACAATTTCTCCAACGGAATCGCCGATCGCTCTCGCTGCGGTTCCGGAAATAAAGAATCTGCCAATCGATCCACAATCTGCCGACGGATTACGGGTCGAGAGCGGATCGGAACCCCCCCCCAAAGCGCTTTTGCGAACGGATTACAGCTGAGAATATCGCGTAGCAAACTGCAGATTCCTTCGTCGCGCTGTCCGGAAACTGCTGGGAGCGATGATAGAGAGAGGCCTTTTCATTTATTTATCTGGGTCTTCGGATCAGCTGGGATCGCCTTTGGTCGGATCAGATCGGGTTACCTGCCGCTTTGCTCGCAAGGGGGAATCTCGAGGGGATTGGTTCGATCTTCTCTTTTTCCGTCACGTGTCACCGTCAGAACGTTGATATGGGTGGGCGTTCTGCACCGGCTTTGTGACGAGCTCTCGGCCACCGATCTGATCCGATCCGATCCGATCCGATCCGATCCGATCCGATTGATGGTCTCTACTCGTGCAGTTTCATTTGCAGCCGGCAGTTGCGTCCCAGTACATTTCCCCTGCAATTCCTCCCTTGTCTCTTTTACCAACAGCGGGCTCTTTTCGAGCGCATGTGCGCGGATGCGACTCAAATATGCACAGTCGGTTTTGCCCATGTGTAAGTGGTTTTCGGATCCTTTAATTTCTTCGGCCAGACTGCAGGGGCGTCCTTTTGACCTAATGCAGAGGTCATGTGGACACTTACGAGGAAACAGTGCCTAAAGAAAAGAGCCGATGCTTCCGAAAAGCTCGAAAAAACAATGTGATGGTAGAATCATTGGGTAGTTCGAAGATTTTGGCCTGGGTCATGCTCTGCAAACCTAACTAACACCAACACCTTCGCTTCGAAAAGATACAGGGATCGACTCCACAGATAAGCTCGAAAAATCAGGCAGCACCAGCTGGTCTAGTCTGTCGTTTTTTGTTTTAAGAAGGTCAAGCAAGGCCAAACTGCATTCGAGCGGGGTGTGGGGGGGAGAGAACCCTCCTCTCGTTGCTCGCGACATGCTCTGTCTGCTGAGACAGCTTTTCCTGCAGAGCGAGCGATCAGATCAGCTGTGGCATCGGAGATTCTTATTTTCTACGTCTTTTGAAGTACAGATGTATAAAGCAGGCAGCTCTTCGAGAAGCCTCGCCTCACCGCCAGAGGAAACTGAACGATTTGCGACTGCCCCAACCACCGCAGGCTTGACGACACGGCTAGGAATAGAAAGATCGAGCCTGCGACATGGCTATAAATACGACGAAAGATCGAGGCAGAGGCCTTGGGAGCACAAGGATACGCCCAATATGCCAGCCAAGTGCGATCAGATCGATGAAGGGAAGAAAGAAGAAGGCAAGCCAGCTAGCAGCATCACCAGCCAAATTTGGGGATGGGTTTAGTTTTTAAGTCAGCAACTTAGTGTCACACATACATGCACACATACATATACGCATACATACATACATACACATATGTGCATGTGCGTGCGTATCACAAAAAAGGATGGCTTTGTTTTTCAGCTCTTCTTTTATCCTTGATAGAGTCCCATGACTCTTCCTATGTGGGACATCCGCCTCCCCCAACCACAAACATAAATACGTACAAATCTCACCATCCGTGCAGCATGTGCATGTGCGTGTCGGCTCCTTTTGCACATCCCATCTCACCATGCATACGTACATGCATACGTACATGGATACGTACATACGTATGTATGTACGTACCTGCTACTGCTAGGGGTGCTGCTTACTCACCCTGTTGTTCTTCCTTCTCTGTGGTGTGAATCCACCGCTAGCCGAGCTACAAGGCGGCGCCTATTGCGTATGTATGTAGCTGCTAGCTAGATATAGTAACCGGCATCTGATCGTGCGGGGGGTCGATCAATACACACTGCAAGAGCTGCTGCCGGTATATTGGCAGTGCCGTAAGAATCGGGGGGAAGTAGAATCACACGATGAACGTGTATGGCGAACGGGAGTGAGTTGATCTGAGTACAAGGTGGGCTATTTGTAGCCAAATACGATACGGGAATATTAAGAGGGTAGAATGCCAAATAGTCGGGAATACTAATAGCCCCAACAATGCAAAAGACTTGCTAGAATTTCTAATGGTCAGTACAATCGAAGTGGTTTCTGGGATACTAACAGAAACCATAGTGCTATTTGTATGTGTGAACCTTTATACTCCTAAGAGATGGCGACGGCGGTAGCTGGCAGCTGGCAGCTGTTGTCGGTAACTGCTGTTGCTAGTTGTAGTAGTTCTGCAATCCTCTCAAGTTCAACTGTGTTCCTATTCCTATATATATATATATATATTATAAAATGCATGAATATCTATCAGGAGCAATATCCCTGCAGCAGAGCAGCTCTCCTGACATTGTTCCTGCAAATTCTCTGTGTTTCTTCTTCCAGCTCGAGCGAACAATTCTCCGCGTTTCTTCTCCCGCGTTTCTCCTCCCAGCTCCATCTCCGAATCCCCCCCCCCCCTCAATTCGATTACAGTTTCTTAACCCGCCATCGAACAACAATTTGATTGCAGTTTCTTAACCCGCCATCGAACAGCTATAATAGCTGATGATCTGAGCTGAGCTGAGCAGCACCCACCTTAACTTTTTTTACTTGCGATCTTCTTAACCTGCCATCGAACAACTATAATAGCTGATGATTTGAGCTGAGCTGAGCAGTACCCACCTTAACTTTTTTACTTGCGATCTTCTTAACCTGCCATCGAACAACTGTAATATAGCTGATGATCTGAGCAGAGCAGAGCAGAGCAGTACCCACCTTAACTTTTACTCGCGATCGTGATCACACACGCGCGCATCACATAGTTGTTGTACATACACATACACCCCCACTCGTTGTCTTTTGGGACGCGGTACTAACAGTCTAAATTACATAACAACAAAGTCCATGTGTTGTGCTGAGTGAGTGAGTGAGTGAGCGAGTGAGCGAGTGAGTGAGTGAGCGAGTGAGGCAGACCACCCACCCACCGACCGTTCGTTCGTTGGTTCCTGATTGAATCTCCTCAGTTTACACTGTGCTCCTCCTCCTCCACCTTTCTTCTTCTTCTTCTTCTACTACTACTACTACTACTTCTACTACTACTACTACTACTACTACTACTACTACTACTACTACTACTTCCTTCTTCTTCTGCCACCAATTGCTTTGCTCAAACTTCCCTGATTCATTCCATCACACCGGCTGCTTGCTTCATTTCCCTTTTTGATCTCCCTTTTCCCACCCGCCTTGGCCATGGCTAGCGCAGCTGCTGCGCTGCCCGCAAGCAGCCCGACAGCGGCGCTAGCGCGGCAGCTGCGCCGATCGCAGGGCGGCGGCGGCGGCGGCGCCGCACTCAAGCTGCGAGATCCGCCGCCGGCGGCGGCGAGTAGTCGGCAGCAGCAGCAGCAGCAGCAGCAGCATCGCGCGATCGCCGCTCGCGCCCTCGCATTGCTGCTCCTCGCCGCCGCCGCCGTCACGGCCATGGTGGTGGTGGTGGTCGTCGCCCCAGCGACCACGTACAACCTCCTCCTCGCTCCGCACGAGAGAAGGAGGCCCGATTCCGAGGCCCACGATTCGGATCATGCCTTCTCCACCACCACCTCCTCCTCGTCCTCGTCCTCGTCCTCGTCCTCGTCCGCGGTCGAAGCAGGTCCGGGTGCGGATCGCGGGCAGATGCGCAGGAAGAGGAGGAGCAGCAGCAGCAGGAGCAGGAGGAGGCGGCAGCTGGAGGAGGAAGGGGGGGTGCAGGGGATCGACGTGGAGATCAGGCAGCTGGTGGGCGCGATCTGCAAGCTGACGCTGTACCCGGAGGTGTGCGAGCAGGAGCTGGCGGCGTTCGACATCCCGGCGACGGCGAGGCCGTCGGAGATCGTGGCGTTCACGGCGAAGGCGGCGGCGTCGAGGGCGACGTACGCGCAGAATCTAGCGGCGGGATGGGTCCCGGGCGGCGGAGGCGGCGGCGGAGGAGGAGGAGGCGTGGAGGGGCAGAGCGCGGAGGACTGCGCGGATCTCATGGACTCGGCGCGCGACCGGCTGGACGCCGCCGTGGCGCGGCTGGCGGCGGCGAGCCTGGCGTCGCTGCCGCCGCTGCTGCGCGACGTGAAGGCGTGGCTGAGCCAGGCGCTGGCCTACCAGTCGGCGTGCGCCGACGGGCTCCTCGCCGGCGGCGGC
>JBBBWG010016168.1:0-16213 GCA_037176905.1 Azolla pinnata
AGACGTCGCAAGTCGTTTTTAACGTTAATATGGTAATGCTTTAACATATTATCAAATACTAAAATATAATATTTATTGATTGAAGTAAGATAGTATGATGGATAAAATTTCAGCCTATGTAATTATAGGTCATAGGTTCAAGCACACATAAGCTTCTTGTACTGGTACTCATGATAGTTTCTGTTGCTCCTGCAGTCCCAATAGTCCCATGCACATCTACATTGCTATTGTTGCTTCTTGGGCTGTGTTGTAGCGTTTGATCCTACAAACTCCAATGTTCTTGCAGTTGTGGTCTGCTCACTTGTACATTTTGATGTCACAGTCCCGCTATTGCGCAAGTTTTGATGACGTGAACTTGTTACCATGTCCATCACATTTGATCATGCCTTTGGAGTTTTGTGAACTCTTACTTGAATCATAATTATGTTTTGGTGTTGCATCCGATATTGCGTAATGTGGACCTGAAAACTATGCGCTCAATCGACTTGACTTGAGTCTTCATTTTATTGACGTGGAACGTTACCATACGCTCAACAACTTGGCTCGAGTTTGCGTTTTGTTGACCCGGGGTGCTACCGCACTTAGTCCTACTTGTTTACGTTGTCTCGATGTTTTGGGCGCATGATATGAATGCATAGGGAAAAAACACGCTTAAAAAAAGACTTAGAAGAACTCAAGAAACAAATAAAATAATAAAGTTTGCAAGGCATAATGGATAAACCAATTGCTTTTAAAAGCATAGGTCGATTCTTATGTTACCTTTTTCTTTTTTCTTTTTTTTTCTCTCTACTTTTTTCTACTTTTTTTCTTACTTTTTTTGTTTTGTTTCCTCCTGTGTTTTTTTTCCTATAGTGACCCACTCCACAAACTATATAAAGAGTGGTGTGAATAGAGGAGAGAGAGGGGGAGAGCATATACTCAAAAGAATATCTAAAACCCTAATACCTACTTCCAAACCACTAATACCTTATTTCTAAACCCTAATATCTATTTCCAAAACCCTAATACCTATTTCCAAAACTCTATTACCTACTTTCAAACCACTAATACCTTATTTCTAAACCGTAATATCTTCTAATCTCTCTATTAAACCCTAATCTCTTCTAATATCTCTTCTAAACCCTATTATATATCTCTAATTCTAATCTATCTATCTCTTCTTATCTATGTCTTTTCTAATCTCTCTAATATCCAAACCTAACCTCTCTTACCCAAACTTAATCTCTCTAATCTATGTTATCCAAACCTTACTTTCTTTTATCTAAACTTAGTCTTTAATATTCATAATCTTAATTCCCTCATGTTGCTCTCCCAAATACATATATGTTCTATTGATCCACGGACATGAATGTGATTACTTTCTCTAACTGAATTCTTCTTATTGATCCAAGGACCTAGGGATGGTCAAAGCAATATTGGATATTGTAGAAACACCAAGCAATGCAAAGGGCTTGAGCCAATTTTTGGGGCAAATCCAATAATATAGCCATATGTGGCACTCCTTAGCGGATTTCGCCACCTCGTTACATCTAGCAGCGCACAAAACCTCATTTGCCTACGCACTAATTGGGATACATTGTTCCATGTATAATTTGTAGATGCGTGGATGTGGCAATCAGCAGTTTATTAATGCAATTTTATGAGCCTCTTTGGTATTATCCAAGGCAAAGCAAAATCATTCTAACATAGAATAGGGAGCCTTAGGGATGATTTATAGTGTGGCCTGATTCTACACTATTTACTTTGGAAGAAGTTTACCTTTCATGTGGACCAAATTCTTCATTCTTGCAAGCAACACATTTCGAATCAAACATCACACCCATTCACTTGAACATTACATCCAATTACATCGCTCAATTATACGCGAGCCAAGTCGGTTCAACCAAATTTCAGTTACAATGGACTAAGTATATTCATTTACTATGTCGAGGTATACATGGGGCAAAGCTCCACATGATCGGACCTATAACCGTGGAGTATTACCCTATTCTACTCTTCTTCAGCGTCATACTTAAGTTTTGTGACAAGTTTTGGCTCTTTGTCTCATTCTCAATCAGGCTTAATTTGGAGCTTGTTCATTGCCACCAGGTTGCATCTTCATCCTCAAATCATTTCCTTTCTACTGGTATCAACATTTCACATCCTCGGTTGTCTCCAGTGCATAGGATATCAATGGATCAGCTTTTTGTTTGCTCTTCATTAGTTGCCATCAATGGATATCAATGGAAGAGCACTAAGTTCAATCAGAGGCCCTTGCTAACTCAGTCTGGGACCTCGCACGTAATAGAATTCCAACGTAAACATTTCATTTGCATTCATATGATTGCACAGGTTTGAGACCACATGATGTAAGTCTTTGCACCAGCTTTGACAGTGCTTGTTTTCCAATTTGGAAATTTCCCCAATATTTACAAGCTGCCAACAGGGAATGCCACACGACAAGATCAGGGGATTCAGGCATTTTTAAGGCCACAGATACCGCTTTCTCTAGATGACCTACACGGCTAAGGGCATCCACAATACAAGCATAATGCTCAAGCATTGGATCAATACCATAGTCTTTACTCATCATCTCCAAGTACATTTGGCCCTTGCTGAACATGCCTACACGACCACACGCATTGAGCACGACGATAAATGTTACTGAATCTGGATGCGTACCTTCACTTTCCATATTTCGGAAGAGGTGGAGAACATTTTCAAAGTCTCCAAGTTCAGCATACCCGGCCAGCAGTGCTGTCCACAAGACTACTCCCCGAACCCGTAGGTTGTCAAACACTTCCTGTGCTTTTACTATGGACCCTAGGCTTGCATACATTTCAACTAGCCCACAACTAACCGTGACGTTATTCTCTATCAGGCCTCTTCTCTCGATGGCATCATGTATCTCCAGCCCTTTAGCAACAGCTCCTAATTTGCCACAACATTTCAGAACAAAAATGAATGTAACAACATCTGGAGTCGTGTCGGCCACTAGCATCACTTCAAAAAGCCTCATAGTTTCATCATAATGGCCAAGTTCCGTACATGCGCTGATTAGTGCATTCCAGGAGACCACATCTGGAACTGGAAGCCTTTCAAATACCTCCTGAGCTTTCATAAGAGCGCCTGTTCTAGCATACATACCAACCAAGGCATTTCCGATTGTTGTTTTTTCTGGAAGACCTTGATGCTCTACGTAATCATGTATGTCTTTCCCTTTCTCTATTTCACCAGTCATTCCACATGCTTTCAGGCAACAAATAAGCGTCACAGCATCAGGTGAGACACCATCAACTTGCATATGCTCAAGGCAGTCAAGTGCTTTCTTAACATGCCCCAGTTCAACATACCCAGCAATCAATGCATTCCACGAAACTGTATTCCTTATTGGAAGTATGTCAAACACATTTTGAGCTTTCTCAGATGAGCCACATTCCATATACATATGAACCAAAGCATTGCCGACAACAATGTTATTTTCTAAAGTCCCGTGGAGATGAATCATGTCATGTATTTGTTCTCCCATATTTATGTCCACTACACTGCCACAAGCTTTCAAACAGCATGCAAAGGTTATCGCATCAGGATACACGCCCTCTATTTGCATTTGTTCAAGACACTTCTGTGCTTTGACACTTTGATCACATTCAATACAGCCAGAAATCAGTGCATTCCATGTGACTATGTTTCGGAGAGGAAGCCTCTCAAACACTTGCTCTGCCTTTGCAAGTGTGCGGAATGTCACATACATATAAATTAGGGTGTTGCCAATAGTGATGTTTGAATCAAGAAGCCCTTGTTGCTCAATTTCCGCATGTATTTCTCTACCCAAATCTGTGGCTCCGATACATGCACACGCTTTCAAGCTACAGATAAAAGTAACAGCATCAGGAGAAACATGCTCCATTCGCATCTTTTTGAAACACTCTAGAGCTTCTTGACCATGCCCCTGTGAAGCATATCCAGCAACAAGTGTCGACCATGAAACTTCATTTCTGTTAGGAAGCTTATCAAAAACCTTCTGTGCCATATCAAGCAATCCACACTTAGCATAAATATCAACAAGCGTGTTTCCCATTGTTAGATCTCCATCCAGCAATCCACACTTCTCAATCTGGGAATGGATTTCTTGAGCCTTATTTGCATATTCGTTGTGAAAACAAGCTTTTAAGCTACAAATAAATGAGACATTGTTGGGGTGGACACCTTCGATTTGCATTTCTTCGAAGCATTTGAGTGCGTGTGCACTTAGGCCGCATTCTACATAGCCATTCAGAAGGGTAGTCCATGAGATCACATCCCGAATCAGGAGTCCATCAAAAATAGATCTTGCCATGCTTAGAGAGCCGCATCTCATATACATGTGAATCAATGCATTGGCAGCATTAAGGTTATTTGGCAACAAACCCAGCGTTTCGAGCATGACATGTACTTGTTTGGCTTTGAGAAGGTATTTGATACCCTGACAAGATTTCGTGCAACATATAAATGTCACAGCATTTGGCAGAGCACAATGAAGTTGCATTCTTTTGAAACACGTAAGCGCTTCTTCGACCTGACCGTTTTCGCCATATCCTGAGAGAAGAGCTGTCCATGAAACAGTATCTCGCACCGAAATCATGTCGAAGACATGTTGAGCTTTCGCAAGGACCTTGCATTTACAATACATATCAACCAAACTACTGTTGATAAACACGTTCCTCTCGAGCATGCCATTCTGCTCAACCACTTGATGAATGCGAGTTCCAGCATGTAAATCCGCGAGCGCGATGCAAGCTTTGATGAGAGAAACAAAAGCATGCTCACTCGGCTGGAGAGATGGATGTTCCTTTTGCATTCCATCGAAAAGCAAGAGAGCAAAGTGCGGTTTCCCGTTCGCAACACAGAAGATGATGAGAGAATCGGATGCCGAATCCGGGCGGCATACCAGTTTCGTGAGAGCTTGATGGGCGTAATGGGACCATTGTCGACCATCGTCTTCTAAGAGCGCGGAAATGAGGAGGAGATGGTTGGGAGAAGCGGGAATGGTATCAAGGCCAGTCTCGCAGAGGTATGAGTGCAAACTGAGGGCATTGTGGGGCGGGGTGAAATGCGAGGTTTTCTCTTCCGGTGCTGCCATCGCTGATGACGAAGAAGACAACGAAGACGAAGGGCAGCATGCGTGAAGTAAGCTTGCGGGATCCAACGAAGAAGAGGAGGGAGGGGAGCATGAGCGGATGCAGCCGAAGAGGAGCTTGGATGATGGAACCAGCTGTGGCTTAACCATGGCGCTGCTGCTGCTGCTCCTCCTCCTCCTCCTCCTTCTTCCATGGCCTTTCCTCTTTCACGACCAAATCAACTCCGCTACACAAGAATCGAATCCTCAGCTCTGCCTGCCTGCATAACTTGCACCGATTCAGATCTTCCTTTTCCTCCAAAACCACGAACGGCATTAGCTCATCACATGTGTCGATCGATTCCACTCGCAGCAACAATCGCAGATGCAGCGCAGCATTTCATGGCTTCACCTGTTTGTTTTATTATGCATGGAGGAAGAAGCTCTCTTCATGGTTTTGAATGAAAGAAAGACTTTGCAGTGGAATGAATATATACGTACTTCTGTAGATTCTGGAATGAGAAATACAAATGGAGGCTTTTTTGTCATTGATCTTGTCATTGAATTCTGCTCCCTCCTGATCAATCAATCAATCAATCAATCAATGTTTTGATTTTTTCTTTCTTTCTAGATTCACAGTTTACACACATGACGGAATCTTATCTTATCGATTCTAGTGATAAGGAACCATCAAAACTTCACCCATCATTACAAATTATCACAGTCCCAACAAATCGTTCCCAAAAGCAAGTGTAATGCGGGGCCTGTATCCACTCAAACTTTTCAAGGATACAGAAACTTGCCTCATACTCCTGAAATCATGCAAAAGTGCTGTCATATATGGTATATGCATATTCACCCAAAACTTGGAGAAAAGCTCGTCATGAAATGGGAACCACCTGTTCATCATCATCACACACATGCTCTCCACTAAAACAGCAAATAAGTTGAAATTCATACCAAAACAGGAATTTCTTTATTGACATATTATCCTCGTAGCAGCTATTTCAAGCATTGCAGTGGGGGATCAGTTATTATGCATAACAGGCAGCCCCACATTTCCCCTGTTAGCTGAACACACCACACCATTGCTATAACACTCATCTTTCTGTTTGTGAGAGAATTTCTTCACACCCCAAATTCTAATGGTATGGTCATCACTAGCCGACGCAAACATGTACGGATTTACAGGGTTCCAACTGACACAATTTACTGTTCCTGAATGTCCCGAAAGCACTTCTAAAATCTCTCCACTGCTACGGTGCCATATATAAACCTGTGGTAATGAACACTTCCACAAAATCAATCATGAATCCATTACAGAAGAAAGTGAGTAGTAGCAAGGACAAAAAAAAAAAACCATCATTAATAACCTGAGAATCTTCACTGCCGCTCACTATAAATGTTTGGCTGCATCCTCCAAAGGAAGACCTTATCACAAAACGAGTCTGGCGGTGACCTCTATACTTGAACAGAAGTTTGGAACTATCTGTGATATCCCAGAGATGGATCTCCTGGTTTGTTAAATTCACCAGTAAAAACCTTCCATCATTTGAAACTGAAAGAGATGTCATTAATTCCTCCTCGTTAATCAACCTCTCTGCCATATTTTCTACGTTGTAGATCCGAATAACCTTCTCAGCAATGCTGATCATATGCTTCCCATCTGATGAGACTGTTAAATCTCGTACACGTGGAAGTCGAACTCCCTTCCAAGAATCTAGCTCCTTTCCTTCAACATCCCACATATATATGCATTTATCACCCCCACCAGCAATAAATTTTTTTCCATCTGGAAACCAAGCACATGCAGTAAAAGTACTATTCAGCTTCTGAAATGTGTATTTACACTCGCCAGATTCTACATCCCAAAGCTTAACTATGTCATCGCCACAGGTAAGAATCATATGATCATCTGGACTCCATGCAACAAAAGATACATGATTCGGATGGCCAGCTAAAGTGTACTTCAACTTCACAAGACCATTCTCTAGAACCTGATCACACAAAATCTATTAGAGGGAGATTCCAACATAAAGGAAGTGCAAAATTAATTCTGTGGCATCAACATACACAAGTACAAACATGAACAACTTAATGACAGGAAAGCAAAAATATACTGCATCTGTGCATATAAACAAGATAACTCAAGTCCCAAAAACTGCTAGGATCAATTATAGAAACTTGGCCCAGCATGCTCAATGATTGTACCTTCAATGAGCAAAATAGAGCACATATACAAGCATTTAGAAAACTTGACTGGAAACGAACTTGGATAGTTGAATTGAGCACAACATTAGGGGCAGAAAGATCGAACATCATGCAGGATAGAACAAGGAAACTGGAGCAGAAACATCATAAATGACTATCCCCTGTGACTATGCAGACATTATACATTTTATGCGTGGGGATTGCACCTCTCATCAAACGAACTAGAGCAGTTGAATGGCGCATAATAATTTATGGGCATAAAGCTCGAACACAATGCAGGATAGGATAGAACATGGAAACAGGAGACAAACATCATAAATGACTATTCCCTGTGACTATGAAGACGTTTACATTTTGTGTAAGGACATTGGACTATGTAAGTGTTCTGGTGGTGCTTGTACATTTATTAATATCTGTCCATTCAAAAACTGGTAGATAAAGCTTCAATAACTAACAAACTATTAGACTTGAATGGGGCATAATTTTCCCCAGGTGCTCTCATTTTCTTATATAACCTCAAGGGCTTCATGCAGCAATATTAAAATCTGCTCTGAACATACATGACGTGTGTGATTCTCATATCTGCATCATGTAGAAATCACATTTATATGTATGTACTTGGTTGTTCATTCAATGGGCATTAACATATATATGTGTTTTTCGATCTCTTTTATGGAAAAGCTTGATTTCCATATGATGAAATTGAGATCCGCTCATGTAATACTAGGGTATCTCTGGTTTTATAATAAAAGCTCCTATTAATTCCTCTATAGATGAATCTACCTTATGACATTACATACAACATATTACCTCAGTCTGTTTTTTCTCTCAAGTCTCTCATAGCAGCCCAGTCCTACAGTTGTTGGTATGCTGGGGAATAGAATAAAAAGGTTTTCTTTTCCAAAAACAGGAAAAGTTTGGGCACGTTGAAGAAACAAAGGCTATATGCATTAGTTAGATAAGATACAGCTATAAGTAGATTATCGTATCATTATTTCTCTATTAACTGCAAGATAGAGATATATAGAGTTTGATAATGAGTTGTGTGTCTTTTAACAAATAATAGATGTAACAAGAGAATTGTGGTGGACTAAACAGAATCAAAAATTCTGATAGAAATCACTGTGTGAAGACAAATGAAGGGAGTCTATCTATATTGGAAAAAGTTTGGCTTTAGAACTTCCATGACCAGGAAATAGGATGACACAATATAAGCAGCAAATCATGGTGCTGCAGACTATAATGTGAAATACAAGAAGTTGTGTGCATTAAGTAGAGAGTTGGATTACGTGTTCATCTCAAGCTACTGTGGTTGTCACATGATAGATAACAATGCTAACTTTGCTAATGAAGAAGACATGTACATTATATGTCCTCAAAACAAATCCTCAGGCATTAAGAGACCGAGAAGAATAAGCTTCCAATAATCTCACAGGACAAAATCTCGCTTGAAATGTCAAGTCCTGAGATCTTGCTATGATTACTATCAGTTTGTTGGGCATTCCTGATTCGTTATACGAATCAGAGATCAAGGATAATGATAGCTTTGTCAACAGAACAACTTTGGCCAAGCAACTAAATTTGAAACCTTATCAAAGCACACTCTCATCTAACTGGGTGAATATAGACTGAAGATTGCTTCCTAATAAACCACACTGTAAGAGACCAAAAATAGCTTGAGATAGATTGTGAGAGAATACATGATGCTCATAGCATGCAAAAAACATTTTGTGAAAATTTTACAATTAATAGTTTGAGTTTCATTACAACATTATGGTCTTTTGAGAGAACGTATTGTGCAACATAATGTAGTACCATGCATACCTCCCAGATTATAGCTGTGCAATCTTTTGACGCTGACGCCATGTAACTCCCATTATGGGAAAATTGCAAAAACCACACCTCATCGTCATGATCTTGCAAAATCTGAATAAAAAGAAGAAGAAATTAAAAGAAGTACAGAAATGCAAAGGACATTACAAGTTCCACCACCCTTTGTTAAATAACATAAGAAACCTTTAG
Source organism: Azolla pinnata (assembly GCA_037176905.1). Taxonomy (NCBI): domain Eukaryota; kingdom Viridiplantae; phylum Streptophyta; class Polypodiopsida; order Salviniales; family Salviniaceae; genus Azolla; species Azolla pinnata. The sequence goes on from JBBBWG010016168.1 coordinate 9,311, forward strand.
CGCTTCCACGAAGATTAAAAAAAGTAACAAGTGAAATAACATCATTGACAGCCAGATTGCTGATCTGCATGCATTAACATACCCGTATCTGTACTTTGTAAGTCAATATTACATGTAAATGGTGCAGATAGTCATATTAAATAATGGAACACCAGTAAGCATCCAAAACAACAGCATTCAGATAGGATAGGCATATTAGACATAATTACAAGTATAGCCAGGGTATCAATTCTAGAAGTCTGTACTTCAGTTTCTCCTCCACAAAGCACATATGCTAAATAAATAACATCATTGACAGCTAGATTGCTGATCTGCATGCGTTAACATACCTGTACCTATACTTTGTAAGTCAATTTTATGCGTAAATAGTGCAGATAGTTATATTAAATAATAAAACACAGCACTAAGCATCCAACGCAACGGCATTGAGATAGGATAGGCATATTAGACATAATTACAAGCATAGACAGGGTATCAACTCTATAAGTCTGTACTTCAGTTTCTCCTCCACAAAACACATACACTCCTGCAAAAGGCTCTTTCACAGCTGGCTGACCCACAGCTCTGCACTGTGTATAGATGGCTACTGAAAGTTCAGAACGTTGAGGGCATAAACCACAAAATGCATCTCAAACTCTAATAAATCTGAATATTGGCAAAAGTAAACTTCAAGTTTATCAATAAGTCGTCAAAAAATATCCAGTTTACATTCGTGATTATGTTCTGTACAAGCATCAAAACGTTGTAATGCCAATGAATCCAAATAATGAGCAATAGATATAGGTATAGATTGTATATATATACATGTGTGTGTGGGGGTGAGAGAGAGAGAAAGAGAGCAAGGAAAAAGACAGAGAGGACATCTAGGTAAAGACCTGAACAGTCTGGTTGGGAATTTGGTCTCTCCCGCATTTGTGGTCATAGTAGAGAGACAGTGGTTGATCGATGGAGTTGTGGAAAACACATGCATTCCTCTGCATAATCAGTGATTGCTCTAGAAGATACTCGAGCCTCCTCGGTGGAATCACAATAGAGGGCGATAGCAACACGTGGAGCTCCTGTAACAGTTTCTCTCGACTGGTTTTCACATACTTTTCACCATACGAGGATGATAAATTCTCGATCTTTGAAGGACAAATGAGGCAAGAGGCCAAATCTCTTAGCCTTTCCTTCTTTATATTGAGAGGAGAGATCTCAGATCGGAGAGTTCTCAGGGCTTCCATACTAGCACTGACACTGATCTGCTCAAAGAACTTCTGTTGCAATATGAGCGAGACAGCAGATGAGAAGGTTGAGGAATCGGGGAGAAGGAAACGCATCGTTTCCATGCTATCCTCCCATTTGCCATCGAGGATCTGCTGCTTGAACTGGAGAACAAGCGAGGATTGCAGAGAAATACCTGATTCGTCTTCGAGGAGGAGAGCTGACTTCTTGTAACCTAAAGCGTAAAGAGACTGAATGATGATTCTGACGAGCTCGGATCGCTTGAGAAGGCCCATAGGGCCGACATTGGCATCGATCTTGCCGCCGCAGCCGGCGTCTTCTTGTGCGCCGGAGATTCCTGAGGGCATGACAGAGGGTGGGGGAGAGGACGGCGGCGTCTGCATATAGAGCTTGAGACGCTTCAAGGGAGGTGAAGTGGAGTAGTAGTCATCGAGACCTCCCATGAAAAGGCGGAAGAAAAAGGGAAGGCGAAAAGGGACGTAGCCTAGCCTAGCCCATGCGAAGAGGCAGGGAATGGCTATGGTGGTGCTGGTGGCGGGCCCTGCTCCTCCTGCTCCTCCTCCTCCTCCTCTTCCGTAAGCGGCAGCAGAACAGGAGGCGATGGCGATGGCGATGGCGATGGCGATGGGCCAAGAATCAGAAGCAGAACAAGGATTCTTCTTCTTCTTCTTCTTCTTCTTCTTCTTCCTTTCTTTTGCTTTATTACGAAACTGAGTACGCACTCTGTTTCTGGCGTGTGGCTTTCTCGCCCCTTAATCCGAAGAGAAACTCTCTTGAAGTTTCTGAAGAAAGCAAAGCTCTGATCTCTCCTATTTCAGGAGTGGGGACTAGAGATCAGCTCGTATCAAAATAGTTCCTCTCTATAAGTATATATATACACTAGTAATGTTAGGAGAGGAGTTAGAGCGAGAGAGGTTTGTGTGTGTGTGTGTGTGTGCAAGAGATAGTATGCGTAAGAGATCATTATAAATTGTATTAATATACTTCTTCTATCTATCTCTTTCCATCGGTACCTATCTGTGTGCATCTCTGGAGTTTCTACTAATCTAGTGCGTACATCGATTGCGGCTGACACGTTTTACAAGATGCTTGCTGATGAAGTGTTAATTACTTCTGTTTGCTTTCCACATGCAACTTCTCTAATCTCTCCTAAGTCAGGAGTGGGGACTAGAGATCGGCTCATATCAAAATAGTTCCTCTCTATAAGTATATATACACTAGTAATGTTAAGAGAGGAGTTAGAGAGAGAGAGAGAGAGTGTGTGTGTGTGTGTGTGTGTGCAAGAGATAGTACGCGTGAGAGATCATCATAAACTGTATTAATATACTTCTTCTATCTCTCTCCATTTGTATCTATCTGTGTGTACCTCTGGAGTTTCTACTAATCTGGTGCGTAGATCGATTGCGGTTGACACGTTTTACAAGATGCTTGCTGATGAAATGTTAATTGCGTCTATCTGCCTTCCACATGCAACTAATCATGTGTTAATCGGGTACTTAAAATGTATTAATCGGGTACTTCATTATGTGATTGTGAAATGCAATCAGCGTGATGTGTTTCAACGTTCACGGCAAGAAACTCGGATAGTGATTAGCGAGGAAAGAGCTTGGAGTTTGGCAACATATCGATAATGCATATTCTCATTTACATTGCTCGAGATTCTGTTGTAATTTAAATGGGTTTCTTACAGATAAATATATTCTCGCTGAGCTGCATAAGATCGAATGAGGCAAGAGAAGGGCTAGGGAGAGGTTCTTTATCCAAAGGTGAACTTTATTTCTACCTAAAAACATTTGTGATGAATTATTGTAAAGCTCGGGCAATTCACAAGTTTTATCAGTAGGAAGCACAAAATTAATGGCATAGTTGATATAAATCTACTTGTCGATTTCTACGTCACAAAGGAACAAGCAAAATATGATTCAAAGAAAGATCTCTAAATGAAGCAAATAACTTAATGAATTTCTAATAATATGATATGACTAATTTGTAAGTATAAAGCTTAAATGTATCACTTTATTATTTATATGTATTATTGACAATCTTAGGGTTGTTTAATATGTAGATAGATGTAGTTTTCAACTTCTCTCGACAATGGGCACCATTTAACAAGGACTTCAAAGTAAATGAGTAGATGCAAACACCAAATAGTCTCGTACAAATCGCCATAAAGAATAGACTAAACATTTTAAACAAGCGAGCAAAATGCAATCAATTAGGAACATCTACAATAATTTGCATACCATATAAAGAAATATTGGTACTAATGAAAGGGTTAACACTAGTTACATAGAGTTAACATACAACAAGGTCTTTAAGTATAAGAAATTTAATTCGGACTATATATTTCACTTAAATAGTGTGTTTAGGTTTACAATGTTTTCCATGTCATTATATAGCTATTATTTTTGTATAATAGGTATCAAGTGGTATCTAAGTAGACGAATATGTATATATTTATGCATATATACATAAATATGCATGAAAGAATGTCAATTTAGATTAATATGCATGTATACATGCAAATACAGGTGAATATATGCTAATATAAACTAATTTGTAACTATGTTGCAGTAAATAGAGCGTCTCGTAGCAACATTGCAACAAATGTGCAATAAATATCCAATTTTGCTACAAGTTTGCTGCGAATTTTACAGCTTTCGTTACCACATGTTTGATGTGATGTTTACTGCATATTTGTTGTAACACAGACACATTGAACCCATGACCTCACTTGATACAATCAAGTGGTCTATTGATCGGTCCAACGTATAATTATGTAAATATGTACTAAATTTGTCTTTATTATGATAAAAAATGTTCAATATCCATGTATATATCTATAAACAACTCAATATGCATATATACATTGACATATACATGTACATGTAAATATACATTTGTACACATATATACAAGCATGCATGTATCCATGCATACATATATATATACGTAAATATTTTTATATTCATGTATATTTACATGTATATGTAGATGTAGATGTAGATGTATATTTAGATGTATGCCTGCATATTGATTTATATATAGATGTATACATAGATATAACGCATTTTAGATCATAATAAATATATATTTATTAAATATATTATGTAATTTTATGTTCGACCAATTAGCTAAATCACTTGATTGTGTGAAATGAGGTCATTGGTTCAACTCTTGCTTGTGACACAATATGTTGTTATAAATATGCAGTAAAGTTCATATTTATGTTGCAGTAAAAGTCATGGTAAACATAACGTGTATAGTCGTGATAAATTTGTAGAGAACAATTTTGCAGCAAGGTCATGATAAATGGCATGGCAAATTTGATACGGTTTTGAAAAAAAATTTACGCGACCTAGACATTGTGGTAAACTCGCTAATACCTTGTAGTGATAGAGCACTTCTACAAGAAGATCGTCATCATCAAGCCCAAGAAGATTGTCATTATTGAGCCTAAGAAGATTATTATCAACAATATTCTTCAAGAGTTTCATTTGAGTGTCTAAGAAGATCTTTATCTTTGACCTTCTTGTCGATGTTCATGGTGTCAATATCCTCCCTCAAGCTCAGAATCTTGCAGATGAAGTACTGTGGCTCATGTTTTGCTAAGGGCTTCTTCTTCCCATGCTTTTCTTGATACAATGCAATGAGGTTCTCGGGTGTGTGCGACATATACAAGATCGATTTCCCTATGTGCCACACTTGAAACAAATCTAATAATGTATTTCATATTCACCGTTAGATGTAGTGCCCTTCTTATGCTTGCTATTTTGATTCCCTCCTATCTTTTTAAAGAAAGTATGTTTTACCTCTTCACCATTCTTCCAAGAGCTCGTTCCATGGTCTTGGTTCTTCCCCTTTTTGAACAAGCGAGTATGAACTTTAAGTGCAACTAGGCTTCTAGTAGGTCGAGATTTATGATTCTCAATACATGTCTCATCCTCTCCTTGCACTTCCATGAACATGGAAATTAGTTCAAAGTACTTCTCGTACTTAGCCTATCGGTACTATACCTAGATTTGGACATAATTGGGGTGAAATGTGATTAATGATTCATTAATCATTTCAACATCAATTATTTTCTCACTATATAACTTAAGACATGTCAATGTGGTGAATGATTGAGTTATATTTCCCTACAATCTTATAATCCTAAAAGCGTAAGTGGAGCCACACACGCTTTTCTTTTGGGAGCAAGGTCTTCATCTTGTGGTTGTAACAATCCTTTAATGAGTCTTAAAGGGCTTTTAGATCTTCCTCATTTATGTACTCATTCTTTATAGTAGAATTCAAATGGTGTCTTATGAAATGCAATGCCTTATTTTTCTTAGCTTAAACAATTCAAAGTCGCTAGAAGCCAACATCCTAATAGTGGGATCCTGAATGCATTTCAAGATGTTCTTAGCTCATAATAAATCAATGAAAAAAACAAAAATGCTACAAGAGAAAGGAATGTACGTATCTAAAGCCTTTCTCCAACTAAGTACATGTTGATCTCAAGTAAAAATGGACATTGATGGATAGTGGAGTTGCATGCACCCACAAAGACATTCCTATTCACAATTTCCTTTTAATGGTCTAAATCAACATATATAACGTGGTCTCATCCGATTCACAACAAGAGAGAAATAAATTGCATTTTCAATATTGGCCAAGATATTATTACAATATTGTATTTAAGTGTTAGTTCACTATGTTGCAATACATATATAACTATTTCATGTGAAGTGGTCAAGTCAAGTGCCTCGGTTCTGATCAAATTGAATTGAATTGAACTAAACTAAATTCTAACAAAGATGAGTTAGTTCAACCTAAAAGGTTCAAGTTTCAGTTAAATTTAAGATGTGGTTGAAAGGTTCAACTTTTGTGAAGTTCAATGCGAATGGTCATATGTTCAATTAATTACTTCAACTTAAATCGCAGTACTTAACGATTTGCAATAACACATTTGCATAAAGAATAGGCCATATTTCATGTTCTCTTTTAAGATTCTTAATTAATATTACCTAAATATTTCATATTTTATTAAAATCCTAAAAATTTACAATGTCAATTTATAAAAACCTTTAAATTCCATGTATTTATATAATTTATTAAAACATTATTAGAAAATCACTTCAAAACATGAGTAATTTAAAAGTTTCTAAAAAAAATAGTTATGGTAGCAAATAATGACATTCCCAATGTATAGAGAGATCATAACAATTTAAAGATTAGCTTTGTGACATTATAATTTCTTAGAAAATGCTTATTATAAATGAAACAATAAATTAGTTTCAAAGAATTTATAATGTTATATAATTATAGTGTATTGGTTATATTATTTGATTGTGACAAAACATTCATGGGTTGAATTTTCACGATGTCTTTGTTTTTGTAGAAAACACACACCTTTATTCAAGAAATTGATATATCACATTGACTTCTTGCATAAAACATTGAATTTTTACAAGGGGTTTATCTTTAAAAAATACATGGTTTTATGCAATAAGTCAATGTGATACATCAATCGTTTCAATAAACACATAAAACATAAATTTTTCTACAAATTGTCGATGCTAGCATATACCTATTTAAGGAAGTGACATGGTGAGGATTATGTCACGGCCGAGGCTCGTGGACAATGATAGAACTCGAAGACGAGAGTATGACACGAAGCAGAAGAGAAATAAGAAC
>JBBBWG010016179.1:0-16197 GCA_037176905.1 Azolla pinnata
TATTGGGCAATGGCAGGAAGAGAGGAAATGTTCTCATGTTTTGTTCCTCCACTTGATTTTGACAGATCTGAAAACATCCGAGCCTAAGATGTTGTAGCAACGTAGCATCAAAGAAGTATATGCACAAGAGCATCGCATCTATTTGGTTCAAAACCCTAAACCGAATGGGTTGTAAAGGCAAGGAGTAGAGGGGCATTTGGGTAATCAAGTCCTAAACCAAGTGGGTGAGGGGCATTTGGGTTATTATGTCCTAAACCATCTGTTTTTGGAAGGCAGGGATTGGAGGGTAATTAAGTTATGTCCAAGGGTAGTGATTTGGTATTAATTGAATCTTCTTCTTCTTCTTCCTCGTCTTGTTCTTGACCTTGTTTTTGTTCTTGTTCATCTTCGTCTTCGTCTTCATGGCCATGAACTTTTTCTGGTGTCTTCGCCATTCTCTTTCTCTTCTATCTCTTTCTCATCGTCTTCGCCATTGTAATAATTTAAGGCTACTCAGTTAAGTCAATCTGGGTTTCAAACATTACATCTCTTTTAGGAAGCATTCATGTTAAGGAAGCAAGTTCTCGGCATGGTCTTTATTACTATATCTCTTTATGTAGCTCCAACAAAGCAAGAGTATTCCGGTTGTATTTTTAATAAGAGTCGAAAAGAGCAATCCTATAAAACGCAAAGCAACAGTGAATTATTTTTTAAAGATGTTTACCAAAGATGAAATGTCAATCAATTAGGTATAGGCTTCTCATCATCCAATGTGTTTGAAACTCTTTGATTCTATTGACATGAAAAGATCAGATGAGAAATGTATATGTTGCTCTACAGATTTTGAACACAAATAGGTATTTTCGTTTTGGCTATAAAAATGGCTCAATATATCAAATATATACTTAAAGATTGATAGGCCCCATGTATCTCATGAACCCACCGACTCGATTGCAGGGAGCCTAACTATATAACCCCCGAACACTCAGCTTCGGACCGGCATTAATCACACCGGAACCACCCCGCGGTTGATGTCCCCCTAGATCAACCGACTCCTCATTGAGTCGCACGAGCCTCGCCTTGAGCTACACCAGATCTAGCTTCAGGTCATCTACACGTGCAAGCCCTGTCTCGCATCATTCATGATGTGCACGTGGATATCGCAGGTGTTGCGAACAGGATGAGGATGTCGATGGGAGCGCCCATGTCACACCTTCTAGACCTAATCTTGCTAGTTGCAATCACGATGTCAGCCAATCCTTTTACACTTTGAACGATAGTGGTGGGATTGTCACGGATCATTCTGGTCGAGACGTTTGACATTACCTCCTAGAGAGCTAGCGATAGTGCATGTCTGGAATGTCTACAAACACGCGACATATAAAGATGGGGTAATCGAGCAGATCATATAAGCATTTCACACTCGGTACCCCATGCCCAAGCACTCTACAATGAGCTCGGTTTGGATTCGTCGAACCATACTCGCATATATTGCGAACCGTCGGAGCAGTTACACAAGAGCTTCTCGACCAATAGTAGACCAAAGGCAGCTTGATTACCACCACGATTAGATGGTGGGCAGCCCCGGATCATTCACGATGTTGAGAGGAGGGCAGCCTTGGCACGGGGGGCGTCGGAACACAGTGCTCGACATGTGACTTCACGTGCAAGCCAAATGAGGTCATAGGGTGCCCCGAGATAGAGTAGCGGAAATGCTTTGGCTTTAAGGGCGGAGTTTGTAAGTGTCTCCATAGATCAGAATTGTTCTCTTAAATATATTATTATTTGGTGTTATAAATAACCTAAACTAATCAATGTTCTTGTATTTGTGTAGAAATTGGGTATCGTTAGTCGTTGGCCGTATACTGACGAGGAGGATTATCGCTGAATACATTCACAACATGAGACGTGGATGTATTTTAGAAGTCTCGATCTGATCATGGAGGACCGGTTGATTCTTGGTTTGGGGATATAACTAGAGCTGCCAGGCACTAGTGCTGATTTGCAGGCAGGCAAAGGTGTAGCAAGTGCTCGAGACCTTGAGCAAAACCCTGAGCAAAGTGGCACATCATCACCAACATGAGATGTGGATGTATTTCAGAAGTCTCGATCTGATCACGGATGACCGACTGATTCCTGGTTTGGGGATATAGCTAGAGCTGCTAGGCACTAATGCTGATTCAGAGGCAGGTGAAGGTATAGCAAGTGCTCGAGACCTCAAGCAAAACCCTAAGTAAAGTGGCACATCATCACCTGTTGACACTGAGGCAATGCACACCAACCCCAGGTTTGGTAATATGTCACTAGGGCTAGATATTTACAATGATAATAACCCTAGTGACTGCGGTCCTTTTTATACATTTTTTTGGGTCTCGAACAAACTTTAGATCCATTGTATTTTTCAGACTTTTAGTTATTGTAATATATATTTCATGTTTTAATTTGAGATCTATAATTTAATTGATTAAAAATATGATTCAAAATTTTGACTTAATTGGCGAAAAGTCCAACACCTAACCAACAAATTTGCAACACATGCGCAATAAATTAGCATTACAATGTCCAGCAAACGAGCACTAAATCAATAGTTTGAACGTAGCAATTTTGCAATAATTAAGCGTCTAATTTGCAGTAAATTAACGTCAAATCTCCAGTAAACATCATGTAAAATATACAGAAACCTCATGTAAACTTGCTGAAATACTTGCGTAAAATATATAGAAAAACTCGCGCAAACTTTTCAAAAAATATTGTGTAAAACTTGTAGAAATACTCGTGTAAAATATGCAAAAAAAGTCATGTAAACTTTGCTGAAATTCTCGCGTAAAACTTGCAGAAATATTAGCGTACTCGCGTAAAATATGCAGAAAAACTCGAGTAATCTTGTAGAAAATCTCGCGTAAAATATGTACAAAAACTTGCGTCAAATGAGCAGTAAGACACACGTAAACTATGTAGAAACAGTCCTGTAAAATATGCAAAAAAAACTCGCGTCAAATGAGCAATAAATCTTCACGCATAAGTTGTGGCAAAGCTCATGGTAGCAGATGTGGTAAAGTTCCCAGAAAGTTCGTGGCTAAACTAGCAAAAATGGTCGCGGCAAAGCTCGCGCAAAGTATCCGTTAAATGTTGCATATATGTTTGTGTATATGTTAGCATATAATTTCGTGTATATTATCTGGCAAAGCTCGTGTATATGTTTGCGTATTTGTGATCGTATAATTTCGTGTATGAGTTTGCTTGCAAGTTTGCAGCAGTTGCGCGGCAAAATTTTTAGGTTGTTTGCCACGCGTTTTGCCACAATGTTTCTTGAGCTTTTGCTAAACAAATTTCATGGCAAAATGTGAAGCAAACCTGCCAATATCTTGTACTGTATATATATGTACATGTTTGATATATATTCACCTATAAATAGTCACATACAAACATATTCACCTATGTATGCAAATATACATTCAAATTCACCTATACATGTACATGCTTGATGCATATTCCCTGATATATCCATACATACGTACATATACACATAAATATTCATATAATCATCTAAATTTATACGTACATGTAGATGTATATGTAGATGCACATATATAGATGCATGTTGAGTTGTATATGGATAGATACATAGATAAATGTCGGATCTAAATCAAATATGAGTCAAAATATTCAATTAATTGCCACAAAATATTGTAGTAAACACGTAGTAAAATAGCGATTAACAACAACAAAGCACCCGCAAACCAGCATCACACGACCAACAAGCATCCAAAGACATATCAAAAAACATACAGTAAATTTGTAGCAAACACGTAGTAAATAAGCATTGAAATGTTAAGCAAACGAGTAATAAATGAGTAGTTATAACGCAACAAAATTTGTAGTAAATAATCGTCAACTTTCCAGAAAAGCTAGCATCAAATTTGCAGTAACACTAGCGTCAAATTAGCAGGAAATCTCGTGTCAAATTAGCAGGAAATCTCGCGCCAAATTAGCAGGAAATCTCGCGTCGAATTCGCAGTAAATCTTGCATCAAATTTGTAGTAAATCTCCGTCAAGTTTGCAATAAATCACGCATCAAATTTGCAATAAATCACATCAAATTTGAAGTAAATTTTGCATCAAATTTGCAGAAAATCTCCTGTCAAATTTGTAGTAAACCTCGCGTCCAATTGAAACTAAACCTCATGTCTAAACCATGTCAAACAAGTAGTAAATTTTGCGTAAATCTATTAGTAAACTTCACGTTAAACTTGCATTAAATCTTGCGTCAAACACATTGTAGTGAAGTGGGATAATCTATGCGTCAAAGATGCAGTAAATGTCACGGCAATTAAGCAGTAACACTTGCATCACGCCTATAGTACATCGAGTGTCCAATGAGTAGTAAAACTTGTGTCAAAAGCACAGCAAATTCACGGATCTAGAATATCCAACAGATTTTTGCTAAAGCAAGCATCAATGAGTGTGGCAAAATTTGCGATAAAGGTCACATTGAAAGTCGCGGCAAAGTTCGCGATAAAGTCGCGGCAGATTTTTAATGAAATTTTGCTTAATAAATTTTGCATGGCAAACTCACCCATACCTTGTAGTGTTAGCATAGAGATCTCCATGGCTCACAATGTTGTAGATGCGATAACGAAAGGTCCTTCGGCAAATTGGTGTCGGTCGTTTCAAGAATAAACAGGAATAGAGTTTATTTCGGTCTAGTTTGGCAAGAGCTATAAATATCAACCCCGTATTATATTATAATTTCTTAGATTCTTTTGAATTCGCACATTATGGGGGAGTGTCAAATATGGTTAGATCATGACAATCTCTGTAACAACAAATCCAACCATTCATGACACCAAAACTCCTCGCTGCTGGTATTGCTAGCATTGTCCCTTAGGAACTTTGCTTTAGCGACACAATTCGCAAGGCATGTTAGTGACGTTGTTAATGACGCAATTAGCCATGCGAACAAAAACACAATTAACGATGCCCGCAGTGAGCAGTGTTAGCAGCATTAATATTAGTAGCTTCGTTCATTTGTGTTGTCTGTATCATTTGTACACTACCATTCATTTGTGTTGTCCGTATCAAGTTTAATGTTAGTTGATCTATACTATCATGTAGATTATCATGGCATACGAGATATGACCAAGTTCAAAATTGGTCAAGGATCATTCCCAACAAACTTAAGCTCCACTAGGTAAGATTGTTATGATGATGCTCTAAGAGCGGGGAACCATGATGGAGTTGAGGTGGCTATTACAGACATTATTGAAAAAGATAGATGATTTAATGGACGAGATGTTTGTCCCTATGTGAGGTTTTGTTGCTATTCGATGTTTGAAGGGTATTGCTATTAGATTTGGCCAACTCTCCTATATTTTGAAACAAAATACCTTGACACATAGTCTACAACATCCTTATCTTCACACGATTGTTAATGGTGACACTTAATAAACTAGTTTCTTTTCACATGACCGATCCACCTCAAGGATGATCATGTGGGGATCCCTCAAAATTAGGTCCATGAGATCAAGAACTTGGAGAAATATATGTTTTTCCTGATATGGGAATTTTTTGCTAGTGTATAACATGGAAAAATCGACTGAAGATTCACTTACTCGGCGGAGAGCTTCTTGCTCACTAAAGGTATCGATCGATTTTATTAAATTAGTATATATTGTAATTGTATAGGTGTACATGTTACAGTTTTCTCCAATAATTCAAAATGATTGTGGGCACGTAGTCTGCACGCGAAGCTCTAATTTAGATCTAGTCATTAATCGCGTGTAGAATGGACTCGTGCCTAATTTGATCCACACTATATAAAGCCCTGACTTTGGGTGATACAGAAATGAGCAGCACCATTACAACAGGGCAGCTGGGGCTGTGAGTGTGGGGAAAATCAATACTATGGAAGCAGTAGGCGAGATCCAAGTGCAGGTGGTGAAGGAGGAGATAATTCGCCCAACATCAAGGTGGGCCAAGAGAAACAGGAAGAAAACGAAGAAGGAAATGCAGGAGAAGAGGGCACCATGTTTCTAAAGGCGCTCGACATGTTAATCGTCGAAGAGCCACGAGGAGGTCGTGTTCACACTAAAGCGGTCGATGGGTGAGGTGCTGGACGCATTCAACCCGTTGGCCGGACGGATGGTGGAGCCGGAGCCGGAAGGTTGCCTGCATCTCGCGTGCAACGACAAAGGCGCCGTCTTCCTTGAGGCCGTCGTAGTCGGCTGGCGACAGCGATGGCAACATCACGCTCGCCAGCCTCCACAATGTCGGCGCCTTCTCCAACCGGCAACCTCCCTTCTTCGACCATCTCATCCCCAGAGTCCACCCTTCTGACTACGCCTCCTCCGCTCCTCCGCTCATCATCGAGGTGAGTTATGCAGAATGCCTACACTTGTGCTCGAGAACGATGACAACGCAAATATTTACATCTTCTTCTAAGACCAGAATCGGAGAGACGACGATGAGAAACAAATTTTTTCGACACGATTCTCATGCAGGTGTCAAGGGTTGCATGCGGCAGTGTTTCACTCAGGGTCGCGCACAGCCACATGGTGTGCAACGGGAGCTCGCTGTGGCACTTTATGGTGTCGTGGGTAGAGTGTGCTTACAAAGTGTGAGTTTTTTAAACCTTTCATATGCATTAATTTCTTGAACTCAAGAAAGATGTTTATATTTAAAAGAAACTCTTGTAATAATTTAAGAATTGTGACTTTAAATTAATTAAAGTTTCATACATTACATCAATCAAATTGACAATAGTCTATTCTTGGAAGCATTCATGTCAAGGAAGCAAGGTTCTCTGCATTGTCTTTACTACTATATCTCTTTATGTAGCTCCAACAAAGCAAGAATATTCCGGTTGTCTTTTTAATAAGAGTCAGAAAGCCAATCATGTTAAACTTAGAGCAACAGTGGATTATTTTTTAAAGATATCTACCAAAGAATAAATGTCGATTAGTTAGCTATAGCTTTCTCATCATGCAATGTTTTTTAAACTCTCTAATTCTATTGGCATTACAAAATGAGATGAGAAATATATTTGTTGCTCTATAGATTTTGAACACAAACAGGTAGTTTTATTTTGGCTATAAAAATGGCTCAACAGAACAAATATATACTTAAAGATTGGTAGGCTCGATTGCAGGGAGCCAAGCTATACCTTCTCCATACACTTGGCCTCGGATTGGTACCAATCACATCGAAACCACCCCATAGCTGATGTTCCCTAAATCATTCGAGGCCTCATCGAGTCACGCGAGCCCCACCTCAAGCCACACCAGATCTAGTCTCGGGTCATCTGCACATGTGAGCCTAGTTGTCAGAAACAAATAAAGAAGAGTACACAAAGCTAGGCCGAAATAGAGGAGATAACTGGGAAGAAGATAGATGAAGCTCAGTATTGATTTCTAACTAGTGTTGTTCATTTTGATTGGGATCAAGGTTAACCCTTCATTTTGATTGGGATCAAGGTTAACCCTTCATTTTGATTGGGATCAAGGTGAACCCTTGTATTTATAAAGTTCCCGGACTCATGGATGCCAAAAGAGGGTCTTGCATGCAAGGCGGATATGCATTTAAAGGCCTCTAAAAAGTTCCAAAACTTTCTGGAACATAAGAAAGAGATATTAAATGTATGTGTGTTAATATTTATATCACACTACAAGGTATTGGGCTGGTTGTCGCGAAATTTGTCGCGAAATTTGTCGCGAAATTTGATCTGCACCAGTTCAAAAAAAGTCGCGGCAAAATTGGTGGCAAACGACATTTTGGTTTGCCGCAAAATTTTGCCGCGACCATTGTCGCGACCATTGCCGCGACTGTTGCCACGACCATTGCCGCGACCCTTGGTGCGACCATTTCCGCGACTTTTGCCGTGAGCATCGCCGCGAAGACTATTGCCAGGTTTGCCACGAAATTTGGCCGCGACCATTGCCGCGAAATTTTACCGCAACCATTGTTGCGAGTTTTAACGCGACCATTGTCGCGACTATTGTTGCGGGTATATACGCGAGCTTTACCGCGAGTATTGCCGCACGTATATACGCAAGCTTTACCACGAGTATTGCCACACATATATACGCGAGCATATACACGAGTATATACACGAATTTACTGCGTGTATATAAGAAAAATTAAATTAAAAAATATATAAATTATAAAAAAGGAAACAAAAAACTCCTTTTCTATTTTTTTATACATTTCTTTTTGTTCTCAATTTAAGAACATATATATCTATAGAAACTTCTTTATTTCAGAAAGCTTCTTCATTTCAGAACTCAGAAGATGAATGAGAAACTCAAGCCCTCACTGCCTATTTATACAAGATGTCTCTTTGTGACTATTCATGTGGGTTATTTTCACTTATTACTTATATGTCTCCTCTTGTATACATTGATTTAATTGTATATACATATATACAGACATACTTATCTCTACTAGCAAGCATATTTACATATTCATCAATATATACATTCATATTCACTTGTATATGAACATAAAATAGATCATATTCATCTGTATATGCATATATACATGCATATACACCTGTACATTGAAACGTAAATGTGTTGTTTTACTTATATCAGTTGTTTGTTCTAACATAGATGCATTGTTTGCTGCAACATAGCTACAAATTAACTTATATTAGTATGTATTCACTTGTATATGTATACATACATGCATGTTCACCTATAATGTACATGTTTGCTTCACATTCACTTGTATATGCATACATACATATATATACGCATAAATATTAATATGTTCATGTCTATATATACAAGTATATTTAGATGTATACAGGCATATTGATCTATGTATGGATAGATAATTGGCTTAATCATTTTATATAAACTTTAGTAATTGTATGTTCGATTGATTGGTTAGACCATTTGATTGTTTCAAATAAGGTAATGGGTTCAAATCCTGTTTGGGATGCATAATGTTGCAAGACAATCGTGGGGATTTTGTAGCAAAGACGCAACAAGATTTTGCCACGCTGTTTGCTACAACAAAGCTGCAAATTAACTTATATCAATATTTATTCACTTGTATATGCATTCATACATGTATATTCATGTTTTCATGCATATTTATGTGTGTATGCATATATATATGCAGATTCGTCTACATATCTAAATGTTTGATGTATATTGACTTGTAAATGAGCAGATACAAGTATATTCACTTGTATATTGAAGCCTACATGCAAATTCATTTTTATAGCCATGCAAACATGCATATTCACCTATAATGTACATGTTTGGTTCATATTCTCTTGTATATGATTATATACATATATCTACCCATAGATATTAATATATTCATGTATATATATACATGTATATTTAGATGTGTATAGATATATTGTTGTATATATGGATAGATAATTGGATATTAATTATTTTATATGGAATTTAATAGATATATTATATTATTGTATGTTGGATTTATTCAGTAGACCACTTAATTGTTTCACATGAGGTGATGGGTTCAAATCCTGCTTGGGACATAATGTTGTAGTACGGTCGCGACAATTTTGCAGCAAACACGTGGCAAAATTGTATGTTTACTACACATTTTACTCCGCTGGTTGCCGCGACTTTGCTTCAACATAGCTGCGTGTTTACTGCGAGTTTACTACAACATAGCTGCGTGTTTGCCGCGAGTTTGCTGCAACAAAGCTGCAAATTAACTTATATCAACATGTATTCACCTGTATATGCAGATATACATGTATATTCATCTAAATATTCATTTTCTCATGCATATTTATGTGTGTATGCATAGATATATGCAGATTCATCTATATATCTACATGTTTGATGTATATTGACATAATGTTGCAGTATAGTCGCGGTTATTTTGCAACAAATATGTAGCAAACACGCGGCAAAATTGTATATTTACTTCACATTTTGCCACGTTGTTTGCCGCAACTTTGCTGCAACAAAGCCGCGTGTTTGCCGCGAGTTTGCAGCAACAAAATTGCAAATTAACTTATATCAATATTTATTCACCTGTATATGCATACATACAAGTATATTTATATAAATATTCATTTTTTCATGCATATTTATCTGTATGCATACATACATGTATAGTCATCTAAATATTCATTTTTTCATGCATATTTATCTGTCTATGGATAGATATATGCACATTTATCTATAAATATACATGTTTGATGTATATTGACATAATGTTGCAGTACAGTCGCAACAATTTTGTAGCAAATATGCAGCAAACACACGACAAAATTGTATATTTAGTTCACATTTCTCCACGCTATTTGCCGCGACTTTGCTGCAACATTGCCGCGTGTTTGCCGCGAGTTTGCTGCAACAAAGCCGCAAATTGACTTATATCAGTATGTATTCACCTGTATATGCATATATACATGTATATTCATCTAAATATTCATGTTTTCATGCATATTTATGTGTGTATGCATAGATATATGCAGATTCATCTATATATCTATATATTTGATGTATATTGACATAATGTTGCAGTACAGCCGCGATAATTTTGCAGCAAATATGCAGCAAACACGCGGCAAAATTCTATATTTACTTCACATTTTGCACGCTGTTTGCTGCTCTTTACTGCAACATAGCCGCGTGTTTGCTACGAGTTTGCTAAAACAAAACTACAAATTAACTTAGATTAATATGTATTCACCTGTATATGCATACATACATGTATATTCATCTAAATTTTCATTTTTTCATGCATATTTATTTTTTCATGCATATTTATCTGTGTATGGATAGATATATGCAGATTCATCTATAAATCTACATGTTTGATGTATATTGACATAAAGTTGCAATACAGTCGCGACAATATTGCAGCAAATATGCAGCAAACACGCGACAAAATTGTATATTTAGTTCACATTTTGCCACGCTATTTGCCGCGGCTTTGCTGCAACATAGCCGCGTGTTTGGCGCGAGTTTGTTGAAACAAAGCTGCAAATTGACTTATATCAGTATGTATTCACCTGTATATGCATACATACATGTATATTCATCTAAATATTCATTTTTTCATGCATATTTATGTGTGTATGCATAGATATATGCAGATTCATCTATAAATCTACATGTTTGATGTATATTGACATAATGTTGCAGTACAGTCGCGGCAATTTTGCAGCAAATATGCAGCAAACACGCGGCAAAAGTGTATATTTACTTCACATTTTGTCACGCTGTTTGCCGCGAGTTTGCTGCAACAAAGCTGCAAATTAACTTATATTAGTATGTATTCACCTGTTTATGCATACATACATGTATATTCATCTAAATATTCATGTTTTCATGCATTTTTATGTGTGTATGCATAGATATATGTAGATTCGTCTATATGTGTACATGTTTGATGTAGATTGAACTGTAAATGGTCAGATACAAGGACATTCACCTGTATATTGAAACTTACATGCATATTCACTTGTATATCTATCAATGTACGCATATATATTAATATATGATTATATACATATATTTACCCATAAATATTGATATATTCATATATATATATGCATGTATATTTAGATGTGTACAGATATATTGTTGTATATATGGATAGATATTGGATATTAATCATTTTATATGAAATTTAATAGATATATTATATTAATGTATGTTGGATTTATTCAGTAGACCACTTAATTGTTTCAAATGAGGTGATGGGTTCAAATCCTGTTTGGGACATAATGTTGAAGTATGGTCGCGGCAATTTGTAGCAAACACGTGGCAAAGTTGTATGTTTACTACACATTTTGCTCCGTTGGTTGCCGCGACTTTAATGCCGCAACATAGTTGCGTGTTTACTGCGAGTTTGCAGCAACATAGCCGTGTGTTTGCCGCGAGTTTGCTGCAACAAAGTTGCAACTTAACTTATATCAGTATGTATTCACCTGTATATGCATACATACATGTATATTCATCTAAATATTCATTTTCTCATGCATATTTATGTGTATATGCATAGATATATGCAGATTCACCTATATATCTACATGTTTGATGTATATTGACAGAACGTTGCAGTATAGTCGCGGCAATTTTGCAGCAAATATGCATCAAACACGTGGCAAAATTGTATATTTACTTCAAATTTTGCCACGTTGTTTGCTGCGAGTTTGCTGCAACAAAATTGCAAATTAACTTATATCAGTATGTATTCACCTGTATATGCATACATACATGTATATTCATCTAAATATCCATTTTTCATGCATATATTATCTGTATGCATACATACATGTAGATTCATCTAAATATTCATTTTTTCAGGCATAGTTATCTGTGTATGGATAGATATATGCAGATTAATCTATAAATCTACATGTTTGATGTATATTGACATAATGTTGTAGTACAGTCGCGACAATTTTGAAGCAAGAATGTAACAAACACGCGACAAAATTGTATATTTAGTTCACATTTTGCCACGTTGTTTGCCGCGACCTTGCTGCAACATAGCCGCGTGTTTGCCGCGAGTTTACTGCAACAAAGCTGCAAATTAACTTATATCAATATGTATTCACCTGTATATGCATACATACATGTATATTCATCTAAATATTCATTTCTTCATGCATATTTATGTGTGGATGCATACATATACGCAGATTCATCTATATATCTACATGTTTGATGTATATTGACATAATGCGGCAAATTTGTATATTTAGTTCACATTTTGCCACGTTGTTTGCCGCAACTTTGCTGCAACATAGCCGCGTGTTTGCTGCGAGTTTGCTGCAACAAAACTGCAAATGAACTTATATCAGTATGTATTCACTTGTATATGGATACATATTTATTTGTATATTTATTTTTTCATCTGTATATTCATCTAAATATTCATTTTTTCATGCATATTTATCTGTATGCATACATACATGTATATTCATCAAAATATTCATTTTTTCATGCATATTTATCTGTGTATGGATAGATATATGCAGATTCATCTATAAATCTACATGTTTGATGTATATTGACATAATGTTGCAGTACGTTCGCGACAATTTTTCAGCAAATATGGAGCGAACACGAGTCAAAATTGTATATTTACTTCACATTTTGGCACGCTGTGTGCGGCGACATTGTTGCAACATAGCCACGTGTTTCCCACGAGTTTGCTGCAACAAAGCTGCAAATTAACTTATATCAGTAGGTATTCACCTGTATATGCATACATACTAGTATATTCATCTAACTATTCATTTTTTCAAGCATATTTATGTGTATGCATACATACATATATATTCATCTAAATATTCATTTTTTCATGCATATTTATGTTTGTATGCATAGATATACGCAGATTCATCTATAAATCTACATGTTTGATGTATATTGACAAAATGTTGCAATAAAGTCGCGGCAATTTTGAAGCAAATATGCAGCAAACACACGGCAAAACTGCATATTTACTTCATTTTTCCACGATGTTTGCCGCGACTTTGCTGCAACATAGCCACGTGTTTGCCGTGAGTTTGCTGCAACAAAGCTGCAAAATAACTTATATCAGTATTTATTCACCTGTATAAACATACATACATGTATATTCATCTAAATATTCATTTTTTCATGCATATTTATGTGTGTATGCATACAATGTCATACATGTATACTCATCTAAATATTCATTTTTTCATGCATATTTATGTGTGTATGCATAGATATATGCAGATTCGTCTATAAATCTACATGTTTGATGTATATTGACATATTGTTGCAGTACAGTTGCGGCAATGTTGCAGCAAATATGCAACAAACACGCGGCAAATATGTATATTTACTTCACATTTTGCCACGCTGTTTGTTGCGACTTTGCTGCAACATAGCCACGTGTTTGCCGCGAGTTTGGTGCAACAAAGCTGAAAATTAACTTATATCAATATGTATTCACCTGTATATGCATACATACATGTATATTCATCTAAATATTCATGTTTTCATGCATTTTTATGTGTGTATGCATAGATATATGCAAATTCGTCTATATGTGTACATGTTTGATGTAGACTGAACTGTAAATGGTCAGATACAAGCACATTCACCTGTATATTGAAACTTACATGCAAATTCACTTGTATATCTATCAATACATATTCACTTATATATGCATGCACATGTCTGATTCATATTCTCTTTTATATGCATACATACATACCCATAAATATTTATGTATTCATGTATATCTACATGTGTATGTAGATTTGTATGTATATTTAGATGTATTCATGGTATTGATTTGTATATGAAGAGATGTATAGATTTCAAACATTGTAAATAATAATAATAAAGGTATATTTACTAATTATATTACATAAGTCTTTGTTAGCCCAATTGGCTAGATGACTTGATTGTGTGAAATGAGGTCAGTGGTTCCAATCTTGCTTATGACAAAGAAATGTTGTAAATTTTCAGTAAGGTCGTGGCAATGGGCGCGTCAAATTGTTCGGCTATGAATGCGGATATAGTCGCGGCAGATTTTATGTGATTTTGAAAAACATTTGTCGTGAACAACCCAATACCTTGTAGTGTCATTAGTTTGTGTTTGATTAACCAGTTAGAATGATTGGGTCTCTAATGAGGTCATGGGTTTGAAATCCATTTATACAACATCGGCCTCCCATCACTAAGGACATGGACATGTATGTCATGGCTGCTACGGACGGGATGATGATGTCGATGGGAGCGCCCACTGGTCATCACACCTTTTGGACATGATCGTGTTGGTCGTGATCATGATGTCAGCCGATCATTTTACACCCTCGACGATAGTGGGAGGATTTTCACGGATCACTCTAGCCGAGGTGTTTGACGTTACGTCCTAAAGCTAGTGACAGTGCATGTCTTGAATGTTTACGACCCCACAAAATATAGAGATAGGGTAATCGAGCAGATCATATGTACATTTCACACTGGGTACCCCATGCCCAAGCACTCTGCAATGAACTCAATTTGGCTATGTTGAACCATACTCGCGCATATTGTGAACCGTCGGAGTAGCTACATGAGAGCTGCTCAAGAAGTAGTAGACCAGGAGGCGGCTTGATTACCACCACGATTAGATAGTGGGTGACCCCGGAATGTTCATGATGCTAAGTGGAGGGCAACCTTGACACGGGGGGCGTCGGAACGCAATGCTCGACATGTCACTGCAGGTGCGAGCCAGATGAAGTCACGTGGTGTCCCTAGATGGGGTAGCAGAAGCGCTTCGGCTTTAAGGGCGGAGTTTGTAAGTATCTTCATAGATCAAAACTATTCTCTTTAATATATTATTATTTGGTGTTACAAATAATCTAAACTTAATAATGTTCTTGTTTTTATGTAGATGGGTGTCGTTGGTCCCTATCCATATCCGGATGAAGAGGCTTATCGTCGCATACAGTCACAATATGAGACATTGTCATGTCATACGGCGCCGGATGTTCGTGTGAGTCAAGTGATGACCACCGAGGTCCTGGACCAGGAGAGGAAAAGATTGAAAGACAGAAAGATCAAGATGAATGCAATGAGTTTATTGTTTAATCTTCGAGAATCTCTCCAACAAGGTGATAATCAACCAGGTGATCTTCCAACCAGATGATTCAATCTGGTGATTCCTTCTGATGATCCTTGATGATTCTCAAACTTATGACTTTCTGATGATTTTCAACGCTTCAAGCTAGCCTTGTTTATATAGTTGCACAGAAGTATTCCATGCATTTAGTGCACGGTAGCCGTGCACGCGTTCATATACACTTGTTGTGCATGCACTCATGCACACTAGTCGTGCATGCGTGCTTTTCTTGTATGAAATGCATGTGAGATTTGCTTTTATAATATGTGGATGCTTTTAATCTTATTTATGAGACATTGGAGTAGTGGAAAATTCATAATCTAGTAACTTAAAGGTATAGGGACGTTGAAGTCTTGCCCAATGCACGTATAAAACTCATTTTTTTATTTTACGAGTTTATAGATATGATATCTATCCTATCTATCTTCATGTTCTTACTATTTTGAAGTGGTGTACTATGTACACTACGACACTCATCGCCTCCAAACCCGTATATCTTCCGGTATGTGTGAGTTTGAGGAGTTTATCCAATCCCATTGTGTCATGACCGGAGCTCGTCGACAACGATTGACTTGGAAGACACGAACACGACCAGAAGAAAACCAGATAAGAACAAGAAGAAAA
>JBBBWG010016190.1:0-10946 GCA_037176905.1 Azolla pinnata
GAGAGAGAGAGAGAGAGAGAGAGAGAGAGAGAGAGAGAGAGAGAGAGAGAGAGAGAGAGAGAGAGAGAGAGGGAGAGGTAGAGAGAATTTATGTGGTGAAGCAGGTAAGAGGGGATGGTGAGATTCTTAGCCAAGTTGTCTCTTCTCAGGTTAGTTCACTATCTAGCATATGTGCTAATTATATGTCTTGCTCATTTTCAAATTTCAGTTGTATTAGCCAAAGTGCTAAGAAATCACCCTAATTGTGTTAAGAAAGGCAGAATTGATGACCCGATATGGAGGTGTGTTTCCCAAGATGGCTCAACAAGGACATTCTGACGTCATAGATAAGGTCAAGGCATCCTTGATAGCAATACTCTAATTTTGCTAGCGATGATTGAGATCTGATAAAAACTCACATTTTCATGTCAGCAGAATTCAATGTTAATATGCATTTTATTGGCCTGGAGTTGAGACAGGTTGTTAGTGATGCTCTCTCACAAGCAAATATAAGTGAATCAAGGCTCTCAGCTGTTGCTGTTACAATTGGCCCTGGGTTGAGCTTATGTCTACGTGGTTAGTAAAAATGTTGATTTAATCCCAAAGATTTAGTGTGATCTGTGTGATCAAGGTCATTAGTCGGAATTTTTTCGCAGTTGGTGTTAAGAAGGCCCGTTCTATAGCTCGTACTTATCAACTTCCATGGATTGGTGTTCACCATATGGAAGCTCATGCACTAGTCACCAGGTTATACTTCTTCTCAGTTTTGGGATTATGCTTTATGTTCATGCAGTGTTTTCACCTATATTATGAAACTTGGTTACATATAGATGAGAAGAAAAAATCTCTCATTTCTCATATGCCCATTTCCTTCCAGATTGATAGACAGGGAAGTTGACTTTCCTTTCTTAGTCCTCCTTGTATCAGGTGATTCCTAACTTTTCTCGTGTATAAATATCTTTTCTTTCAGTAGCTGGTATGACTTTCTCACTCTCTTTACAATCTCTGAATTGGTTTCTACTCATGGAGAGGGATGCCACAGGAGGCCATAACCTTCTCTTGCTAGCCCAAAATGTTGGAGAATACATACAATTGGGAACAACAATAGATGATGCTATTGGAGAAGCATATGATAAGACAGCAAGAATGTTGGGGTTAGATTTGGCTAGAGGGGGTGGTCCAGCTGTAGAAGAATTGGCATTAGAGGGTGATTCGAGATCAATCAACTTCTCAGTAAGTCCTATCTACATCTCATCAACGGTGTAAATATGCCAAAAAGATCAGTATTTTATGCAATTTATGTGAAACAGACTGTTTCCTATATGTCTAGGTTCCTATGCAGAACCATCGTGACTGCAATTTCTCCTATGCTGGATTGAAGACTCAAGTAAGAAGGGCGATTGAATTGAAGGCTATGTGAGATTTCTTCTAAGCTAAAGCATGCCAACTAGCTTGCTAGATATTATTGCTTTCTGTATAAGTCATTCTAAATCAGTTGAACTCTTACAATGACTAAAATTCATGAAACGTTTGGGTTGATACTGAAGAAGACGTTTTGAATTATGGGTTTTCACAGCGACCCTGAGTCTGTACAGATCAGGGATGCAAGTAAAGAGGATCGGCAAATACGAGCCAACATTGCTGCCTCTTTTCAGGTATCCATTTGTAAACGTTACAGGTTTTCTGTAATCAACAATGTTTGTGTCAGTGCCATTTTCTCTCTGATTCTTCGCTTGAATATCCCTAAATAGAGGGTTGCAGTTTTACACTTGGAAGAGAAGTGTTCAAGAGCTATCGAGTGGGCAAAATCAATAAGCCCTATCAAATCAATGGTGTGGAACTTAATAGGCTTCCTGTATTTCTTAGGCACTTCTATTTTTTAGAGTTTGATATCTTTTCCTCTTTCCTCAGGTGGTTTCTGGTGGTGTTGCTAGTAATAAAGTTGTCCGTGAGAGACTTAGGGAACTTGCAGAAAAGCATAATCTCTGCCTTTCTTGTCCACCTCCGAGCTTGTGCACAGATAATGGTCTATCTCTTCTCTCTTTGCTGTCTATGTGCATGTGTGTTTGGTGTGCAATGCTCAAAATGTATACAAGTATGTACATCCATATAGTAATTGTTGGGTGATGAAAGTGTATTGAGTATGAATCAATGCACATATATTCTCAATGGAAATAGAAATGTAACATCTTTGTAATAATATGCCACTTTACGTTGGCCATGTGACAGGTGTAATGGTAGCATGGACTGGAATAGAACATTTCAAAATGGGCAGGATACAAGCACCTCCACCTATTGATGAGCCAGAGGATGTTTATGTAAGTTTGTCAAAAATCCCTCTTACAGTGTAAGAAAATGTTTGTTGAAATATGTATTCT
The DNA here is from genome assembly GCA_037176905.1 of Azolla pinnata. NCBI lineage: Eukaryota > Viridiplantae > Streptophyta > Polypodiopsida > Salviniales > Salviniaceae > Azolla > Azolla pinnata. The sequence continues at coordinate 2,358 of JBBBWG010016190.1, forward strand.
AATGCTAATTGCCTTTGGCATGTAAATTCGAAAAACCCTTGCATTGTTTGAGCTGTTTGTCAAGATGTGTATTCTAATTTGAGAATAGTCGGGCATGGGAACAAGTTCGTCAAAAAAGCCCTGTCATTGTATTCTTAATCATACATCAAGAAAAAGCTTTTTGAAATTCATTCATGTTGTAATTGAACACGGTCACTGATGAAAGTGTTTGTAAGGAACTGTGATGGTGCTCTTTTAAAATTTTGTGAAGACTCTAAATAATGGATTATTAACAGTTGGATTTAAGACCTCGGTGGCAGCTGGGTGAAATATATGCTGAAGGACAAAGCAAGGCTCGATCCTTGAAGACATCCAATCTACATCCATCACTTACTTCTGAGATACGCTCGAGTGGGCGAATTCAGTACCCCTCACCGTGATGTATTCTCATCTTCAATTTCTGGCCAATGCATCATAGCCCTCATGTTTCCATTACTTCATCATCTCGGATTGTATACTTCAATGTTTTTCCATCAACAGTCACCAACCCTTGAAAAGTGTAAGGTCAAATTATCGTTCATGTGGGCTAATGACTGAGGTGGGAATTGTCAAATGTATCAGATATGCAAAAGCGTGGAAGGGCCGTTGTATGCATGCTGCAAAGGATTAAATCGAGAAATTATTTCATGAGTAACAGATGTAATGCACGTATTGCTTTATTTATGCCTCGTTTCAAGATGCAGTGATCAATGTATTCTGTAACCTCTTTGATACTACAAATAGATGATGTTGGAACTTGGAATTTATTCTAAAGCTTGTAATTTAAGAAGGCTTAGCGATGAGCCCGCAATGAATCAAGGGCTTTTTTCTGTTGCGTCTTTCTGAGCTCTATGATGTTCTCCCCCCTTCAAACTTTGGCTTATGTCCATGTGGACATTGTGGAGTAAGCATCGTTTGCCTTTTTTGTTGCCCATGTCAGAATTAACACAAAAAAGTTGCAAAATCTCTGAAGCAGGGCAAACTATAACGATCAACGAAGGCTTGTAAATGTTTTGAAAGCAAAATGCATTACTTGTAAAAACCCTGTAATGTGTGCCCTAATCATTTAGATTCCCACCATGGAAGCTTTGATGCTTTTGTGGCACCATTGTCTTCGAAGTGCATCTCACTTTGTTGCTTTCATCAGTGATGGCAAACACAAAGTTTGGACTGACCTGTAGAAGAACCAAAGGCTGGCCGAAATTTGGCCTGCTGAAGATGAAAATTCAGATGGGTACCACGTCCAAGGTTTGAAAATGGATGATATGAATTTAGAAGTATAAAATGTGAATCGCTTCTAACTTGTTTCAAGATTCACCCCATTTTACATACAAACGATTGTGAGAGGTCTTGGAAGTGCATTGGTTGAAATGTGTGCTTGAGGAGCACATCACGTCTTCGGTAAGCAGCTTCGAATGTGTTAATCTCAGGATATGTTGAGAGTTATCATGGTGTTTTTCTGGGCCAAATGAGTATCTGATTCCAAATAAAATAAGTGTTATCTGTAGCTTAATGGATTGCCGAGGAATCCCTATACCAAGAAACACACTTTGAGCTACGCATATTAATTAGTGAGTTATTCTAGTTGTCGGAAATGTCCTCACACCACCAGAATGTACCTCTGTTACAATTTTCAGCAGAAATACTTCCAAAGGTTGGTAACTTCATTTATATTCCATTAATGGAAGTGATCACAGAAATGTAATGCAAATAGAACTACTTTTAACGCAAATACACATACAAAGCTTTTATCCATCTCATTGATTCTGTATGAATCGGTGGTCACTGTACAATGCACTACTGCAAATAGACTTCATCCTGTGAAAATTTGAAGGGATCTGAAAATGTACACGTAACAAGTTCGAAACAGACTGATGGGTTGTGGATCTTGCAACTTGAACGCAGTCAGGGATCTGCTATCATGGTACAAGACCATGAGCTTGCCCAACTCCTCGAGGAAATTTCCGAATTGGACAACTACACATCGTCGAGCTGCATTTGATGTTGTTTCAGTTCGCTTGTAAAGTACATTGATCCATCAAGCTCAAGATCCACATAGGATAAATGATGTTTGAAAGGGATATCAATAGTCCTTCGGAAGCTGCATTTGCTGATGTATCTGCCAGATCAATTTGAACACCATAATAGAAACTGATTGTCACGCATTAAGATATATTGACAACTGGACATTGTTCGCATATGCAATGCTTGCTACTCATTTCTGATAAATTTTTTGTTCATCTTTGATAGTTTGGACAATCATTCGCTCGATGTCCAGCCTGCCCACATCTGAGACAGTTGCCTGAGAAAGACCTGAAATCAGAAATGATCAAAATGTGTGAGGGAAATCATCAGAAATGATCAAAATGTGTGAGGGAAATCATCAGAAATGATCAAAATGCATGAGCACAATTGAATGGATGATTAAAAGATAGAACAATAACAGGAGGGTGGTTCAACACCCAGGACCTGTTTAGTGAGCTATATCCACTAGATGATGGATAGTTGCTGGAGCCACCTCCATAGCTAGGTGATCTGTCTGTGCTCCCCCAGTTACTATTTCCAGAACCAGAAGATGGTCTTCGAGACCAATCACTATTACCGGAGCTTCCGGGTGATCTACTAAAGAAATCGCTTCCCGAGGAACCAGTGGAACGTCTATTATAAGAATCTGAAGATTGACTCATGAAGCCACCCGGTCTCCCTCCTGAAATGCCACCAGGACGCCCTCCACTAAAATAACCCCTCTGCGTAGGCGGCCTGTTACCGAATCTATCACTTCCAAACGGATCTTCTATGATGCCTGGAAGCTGTGCAAATGGGAAATCCCACCAGTTTCAGAAAAAAGCAACATGTACTAAGATGTTAAATCCATGTATAGACACGCATATTTTTCGTTGATCAGTGGGTACACCATGCAGAAGATTGCGAACACAAAGAAGAACCGCTAACATGTATCTTCTGTTCAAGAATGGCATACCTTGGTTACAAGATATAAATTGTTTCATAATGTTTAAAGCTAGTCGAACTCTAGCTCCTGCTTTACACTGGTAAAAAAAACTGGTGGCATGGAAGATGACTCCTGGTTTGATTTGCCAATTGCAGCATCTCCAGGAGGCAGTTGAATGTTGCATCTCATAGGACGTAAGTGTTTTAGTGAAATTTTATTGTGATTGGGACTACGCCATGACAATGGAGCTATGCCAAAGGGGATTTTTTTTGCAGCAAAAGTGCTCAGTGCAATCCTCGAGAAAAGGGTGAAGATCACAGGTGAAAATCTTCTAAATCTGAACCACTGAAATGAGAACCCTACTGGGGGGGGGGTGTGATCAAGAGAACACCTGAGGGCACAACAAAGAGCTGAGTACAAAGTGGGTAAAAATCATACAATATGGACAAATCTTTTGGAAAAGGTTCTGTTCATTGATTTCAGGCTGGCAGGATTCATTACTCAACATACTACAACATAGTATGTGGCAGCAAAGAGACTTCAGATAGCCTCCCAGAGTAGGGATATCTTGGTTTTGTACCCTGTGGACTTTACATGTACACAAACAATGAGCAAAATGAACTACACATTCAGTTCAGGGTAGTAAAACACCTTTTCTATGGCTTCAATGACTTCGCCAGAGTCGATCTTCATAGCGAGAAGCTCCTTTGCCAATGCTGCAGGCAAATCAAAAACAGCTCCAGCCTGTTCATATGGAAACTCTAGGTAAGTCATAGTTCTCAAATCTGCAAAATATTGCTTCTAGTTTCAAGATAAGCAATAGCGCACCTCACCACTAAGCATACAGACTTTTCCAAGCCTGTTTGCAGCAGCAGGAAGGAGCTGTGATAAAGCTCTCATAACTGCTGGTGCAGATGTCACAGGCTGCCCCCCTGGGCATGTGATCTTCAATGTCATCAGTCCCTGAAACATGTAGGCACATCATCAAACTGTTATAAATATCTATGTTTTAGCTTCTAACCGGAGGGAGCACTACCACTGAAAAACCCTAAACACAATCTGCTTGTAGATTAATTCTTTCCTGAAAGGGAATTGAACATGAGTTGAAAATGGAATCATCTTGACGGTGATTTTTTCTCGAGGACTAGCAAATTCCATAAAGAGATTAGTAAATTGCTGCAGAATCTTTCTGGACATTAATACTTACATTACTGGGTGATTTTCATTGAAGTCGCCCTAAAACATTTGCATAAAATAAAAACTGTGTAGCAAAACTCGACAGTAACAAGCGATAGTCGCACAAACCTCTTCATGTGTAATCAGTGATCGTGATGACATTGCCTCTTTGAAACCACAAACATGTGCAATTGCTGCTGCAAGTGCTCCAGCTCCTTGCTCGGAGAGAAGCTTCTCAGCAGTGGGCATAAAAATAGCTCGAACATCTGGATGAACGTTCAATAACTTCAAGGCTGCCTCTTCAGTCGATGATTTCAATACATCTGCAGCACTAGGTGGATCTATACTCTCAAACTTGCAACCCAATTCACGCTCAAGCACATCAAGGGTTCTCTTTTGGTAAGGTGTATGCATAAGTATTGCTGTTCCCTCCTTTCCAGCTCTACCGGTTCGTCCAGATCGATGCACAAACGTCTCCGTGTCATTCGCAACTTCATAATGTATCACCTGCAGAGCACATGGCGATAAGAACCCTCTATATCGATTTACTTGCACAGCATGGCATTTTGATAGCATCATACCAGATCCACATTAGAAATGTCCAAACCCCTTGCAGCAACATCTGTCGCAATTAGAACAGAGATCTTGCCATCTCTAAAGGATTTTAGTGTTCTCTCCCGCTGAAACTGAGTGATATCACCATGTAAGGGTTCACAACCAATCGACTGACTAAGGATGCCAGCTACATCATCAGCATCTCTTTTCGTCTGAGTAAACACGATCGACTTGCAACCCTTCCCATACACCTGCCAGGACGGAAAGCTACAAGCTTGAGGTACTTCAGATACGATATGTAAAAGAAACTAGCCAAAAAAACCATAGGTTACTTTTATTAAGTCACCCAATAATGAGCGTCTTGCAACCAAGGAAGTGGTGATTGATAGAAGCTTGATTCCTGATGCTAATTTTTCTTCGTTATTTCCTACCTGTAAAATCACAGCCTCATGCATGGAACGTAAGAAAGGTATGCAAGCAAAATTGCCATGCATGCTGTTGAGGAGATATTAGGACTCACCAAATCAACTGTTAAAGGGTTTCTCAAATATCGCCGAGATAGGTCACGAACCCAGCTGGGCATTGTTGCCGAAAACAGCATGCATTGCTTTTCAGGTGATAAATATTGAAAGATCTTCTGAATTGCTTCTACAAACCCAACAGCCAACATTCGATCAGCCTCATCGAGAACAATATACTTGACCTCCCGCAGATTCAAAGCGCCCCGCTCAAGAAGATCAATGAAGCGACCGGGTGTGCCTACAGCAATATCAACACCCCTTTGCAGCTGCCTGATTTGAGCCTCAATAGAGACTCCTCCATAAACACAGACAAGTTCTAGATTAGGTGCTGATTCTTTCAATTCCGATTCCACTTGCTTTGCAAGCTCCCGGGTCGGGGTCATCACAACGGCCAAAGGAGCTTTACCATATCTCCTGTGATGGTGAATGTCAGAGTTTTATATATGCTGATAGATCAAAGAAAATACAAAAGAATATTTGGTTTGAATGTAACCTTGACATTTTTTCGTTTTCTTTCAGTATTTTGTCCAAGATTGGAATACCAAAAGCCAATGTCTTGCCTGTCCCAGTCTTTGCACGAGCAATGAGGTCCTGACCTCTGAGTCCAGGCTCTAAAACAGCCCTCTGTGGTTAATCAGGAAAAATGATCATATTCTTGAGAGTTCCTGGATCCACCCATGAGCTAAATGAAAGTTGTTAGGAATAGAAAACATAACTTAAACATCATTGAAGTATATGGATATCCTGCCATCTACTGTAAGAGCATTATATGCTACTAAATTATCCGCCTGGAGCTGATTGAAGTGGATACATCTCCATCACTCATGATCAGGGCACGCAAAATAAATGTCTGCAGTACTTGTGAGTTTTGCGGTAACAATTTTCACATCACGAACAGAAAATTAAGATTTCCTTTTGGTGGTAAGACTTATGGAGAATCATCATCAAGTACTCCATTCAGATAGGATCTTTCTGTGCAGGCATGGTGTGAAGATGATGTGAACATTGCGTTGTGATTTACAGATAAGGAGCTTAAGCCTCCGAATCGGTCGAACATTACATCATGACGACCCATATTCTTCCCTCCCACTTGGAAAATTCTTTTTTCACTAATGAAACAACACATCCGCATCGACAGTTTCCAAACCACTCAAAGTATACCAGTTTCTGAATCAGAACAAGAAGATCGCCAGCCCCAAAAGAACACTTCCGTTACAGTTCAAAAACCCTGGATAGAGCTGGCTGGACTCAACAAAAGGATGCATCTGCATATATTCATAGATTCTCTCTAACTATCTAAAGAGAAACTCGGTGGTGGATCAAGCACTGCGATCACGGAAGATGTTGATCTGGCATTGGATTAGGACTACACAAATCAGGCACACGTTGTTTTCGGTGAGGTATCCTCCCTGAAAACCACATCGGATGTTCTCATTTCCTAGCCAATTCCTCGTACCTGAATCGGGAAGAGCTTGGTGATGCCTCTCCTCGCAAGATTCTCGATGAGAACTCTCGAGATCGGAAGCTTTTCGATGATGAGAAGGCCCTCCTCCTCCTCCTCCGCAGCGCCTTGCTTCGGAGATGGCTCATCGGCGGAGATATCTCCGCCATCGATGGCTCGAAACAGCCTCTCCGCGTCGAGATCAGGAGCTCGCTGCTGCTGCAAAGCAGGTGCGCAAGAGCGGAGATGCCTCCTCCCGACGGCAGCAGCAAGGGAAGAATCGACGCCGCCTGGATGCAGGAATCGACTGAGCTGCGGAATTCGGCGGATCTGACGAGGATCGGGGACGGAATCGCAGGATGCAGGGCGCCGAACCGGAATCGCCCCACAGATTCTGCCCTGCGCAGGTGGGGGGGAGCTTCCTCTGCTGAGGACATGGCAAGGGAATGTGGAGAATCGTCCCTCGGAAGAAGAGGCTTTGATCCTTCGGGCAAGATTCATCCTGCCTATCTCCTTCTTCCTTCTCCTTCTCCTCTTCTTTCTTCCTTCTTCCTCTTCCTTCTTCCTTCTTCCTCTCCTTCTCCTCCTGCTTCTGCTTCTGCTTCTTCTTCTTCTTCTTCTTCTTCTTCTTCTTCAGCTGCTGCTGTTAAACCTCTGCTGCCAAAGACATAGCAGAGAGGCTTCCTTCCTGCAGGCCGATGATGTGGCAGCGATGGCGATGATGTGGCGCGGCGCCATTGGCCGGGGGCTTAGCTTTTTCTTCTGTTTCCCTGCCCTCGTTCGTGACGCTTTCTCTCTGGCCCCAGCTTTCCTGCTGAGCCCATGAGGCGTGGATTCCACCGCTTGAATCTGCACACGGCATCATCGATCCATCGCCGGACTGACTGCTAGCACCACAGGAAATGCGCTCCATGATTCCTTCGCGGCGATGGATCTGCACCTGCGCCCGATTCCCCGTTCGCTTCTCTTGTATGTTCCCTCCTCGCCCCTAGAGACTCGCACGCAAGCTATGGAGCTTCCCCTTTCGTCTCGATGCCCCGCTCCTGCTCGCGCATTGGAATCTCTCCAGGGAGCAGGATTTTGGTTCCCGAGACGGTCTCAGTCGGGGAGATGGTGATCGATTTTGCCTTCTGACACTCGATGCATTCCTTCCTCCGCCGTTCCTCCACCACAGCTCTGATTCGGCATGGGGGAGCTCAACCATCTGAACCCTTCCTGGCTCCATCGCGACAAGCAAGAAGGCCCGTCGGAACATCCCGCTCTGAGAGCAACATCAAGGAAGGCCGATTGGAACATCCCTTCTGATTTTGTGCTGTTCAGAGTTCGAGGGCTATGATCAAGGCACGTTTCCGGCAAGGGTTGGAGTAGCAGATTGATCTTTCCGTGGTCCCATTGTTTCAAAATCTTTGTGTGGATATGGCTTCAGAGACCTTCACGACTGGTTTTTCTTCTGCTGCCAAATCTAAATCCTCGGGAAGCTCCATAGCTCCGGTTTCAAGAGGCTCTCTGATGGATGATGTATGCATACAATGAGCCTGACAATGGAAGAGAAAGCTAGCGAATGGTGATTCAGGTTTTTTGGTAGGAATCAGTAAGGAGGCAATCTTGTTTTTCTTCTGCTGGCAAATCTAAATCCTTGGGAAGCTCCATAGCTCCGGTTCAAGGGGCTTTCTGATGGATGATGTATGCATACAATGAGCCTTGTCAGGCTCATGGAAGAGAAAGCTAGAGAATGGTAATTCAGGTTTTTTTGGTAGGATTCAGTAAGGAGGCAATCTTGCTTTGCTTCTGCTGGCAAATCTGAATCCTTGGGAAGCTCCATAGCTCCGGTTTCAAGAGGCTCTCTGAGGAATGATGTATGCATACAATGAGCCTTGTCAGGCTCATGGAAGAGAAAGCTAGAGAATGGTAATTCAGGTTTTTTTGGT
>JBBBWG010016201.1:0-16190 GCA_037176905.1 Azolla pinnata
GGTGGCGGTGCCGGCTCAGCAAGATGACCCATCGAAATCCCGGAAATTAATATATTGCCGCCGCCGCCGCCAAGCGAAGCTTTAAGGTATTGGGCTATGGAGAATAGCACTAAACCTGAAGATTGTGGATGCCGGACCAATTTCCCAGATCTCTCTTCTCCTTCTTCTCAAGCTTTTCCTAGAATCCTCCTCCTCCTCCTCCTCCTCCTTCTTGTGCGGCTGCTGCTGTTTCTCTGATGTAATATACACTCTGATGCTCCCGAGCTTGATGATGATGATGGTGGTGGTGATGGTGGTGAGGAGGGCGAGAGCCCGTGGTTCAAAGGCTGCTGGGTTCAAAGGATCAGAGCATGGATGCCTGATCAGTCAGGGGCACAGCACAATCATCCTCCTGTCAAGCGACTTGCCGAGCCATGGCATTTGACCTTCGTCTTCCCCCTTTCCTCCGCCCTTAATCCATCCATATGCATCCTTGTTGCCTGCTTCTGCCTCTGACGAGGGATATGGAAGAGGAGGGGGAATGACTGTATAGTCAACGCGTTGAAGATCAGACGTATCCTCCTTTGGGCGCATTCACACGCGTAATCGTATCCTTTGACTTGGTCACCATGTATTCGTATGCATGCATGTACGTATGTATATACCTTGTTCGTCTTTCTTCTTACCTTTATACTCGACATATAATGGACTTGAGTTCGGAGGCCGCGCGTGAGCACGATTAACTAGATTTAATAGCTCTCAAAACTCAGGTTTAAGAACTGATGGCATTAACAATGCAGCTGACATAGCTATGTTTTTCTACCATGCCCAGTGGAGAGTACCTTGGAAGCTCTAGACGCAAGTTTTAGCCATAGTGATGAAACAACTTAAAACTGACAGGTCTAATGTTAGGATTTGGGCTCCATATCCTCATTCCACTAATGATCAATGAGTATCTACAACTTTAGAGCCAACTGAATGTCTAAGCTCTTTGACCAGAAACGTTCTAGCTTCCCAGTAACGTCTTCTAGTCTGAGTGATCTCAAGATCTCATGTATGGTCATGACCCTTCAATGAGAGCAAAGCACATGAAAAGGATATCATTCCATCGTTGTGAAATTCCTCACAAACTTTGGTACTATTGTAAAACGTGTCGATCGTAATCGATCTATGTACCAGATTAGTAGAAACTCTAGTGACACACATAGATAGATATAAATTGAGAGAGATAGAAGAATTATATTAATACTATTTATAATGATCTTTTATATATACTCACAAAGGAACTATTTTGGTATAAGCCCATCTTTAGTCCCCACTCTTGAAATATAAAGGATGAGAGCTTTTCTTTCGTGATAAGCTCAAGAAAGTTCATTTCAAATTAAGGGGCATGAGTGTTACACGTTAGAAATAGAGGGTGTGCAGGAAGGGAGGAGTGAGACGACCTACTCAATTTTATAATACTCTCCCTTGGGCGAATACCATGTTATATATATGTCTCGTTAAAACTCATTCAAAAAATGATAGGAGAAAGAGTACATATTATAAGTTACTTATATTATATTATTGCCTCGTCAAAACCTAAATTTGAGAAACTTCAAGGAAAACTCACTAAAGAAAGAGTACAACTACGAGCTAATATACAAGATAACTGTCAATTTTTGTGACAACGTCAAAGTAGTGCTCCCCTCAATTTATGCATATCTCTCATCCTTCTCATGCCAATACCTTGGACGAGCTTTTAAAAAATGTTAGTTGACAAAGATTTAATAAATAAATCTACAAGTTTTTCACTTGTTTTGGTGAGAGTTATTACAATTTCTTCTTTCTTTTGCAATTCATGCATATAGAAGAATTTAGGTGATATATGCTTCGTAAGACTTGTTTTCATATATCCCGTTTGTATTTGTGCAACACAAATAGAATTATCTTCATAAATGATGGTTGTTGTAGAAGTCATATTCAACTCACATATACTCTATAAATGATGTAGTACTCTTCCCAACCATACACATTCTTTAGTTGTTTCAAATAAAACTATGATCTTTGAGTGGTTAGTTGATGTCACCACCATCATCTGTTTTGCTAATTTTCATGAGATGGTCGTACCACCACAAAGAAACACATACCTAGTTTGTGATAATGCTTTGTGAGGGTCTGACAGATATCCACCATATGTATATCTATCATGAGTACGAATACAAAAAGCTTATGTGTGTATTTGAACCTATGACCTATAACTACATAGGCTCAAATCTTATCCAATCATGCATGTAAACCACGTGACATTTATACATGTAAGCCATATGGCAACCATGCATGACAACCACGTGGCGAGCATGTATGAGGCCTAAAACAATATAAATATTAAGCTAGTCTTAGTATTGAACCATTCCGGTTCAATGCCAGTCTTCGGCGCCTTGTACTATGAGTCTCTTCATAATACATATCTTGTCTTCTTGTTCTTATCTGGTTTTCTTCTGTCATATTCTTGTCTTATGAGTCTATCATTGTCGACGAGTGTTGGCCATGATAGTTTGAACCGGGATGTCCACTTTTTCTTTTTCAAGTTTCTTGTCCAAGTGTTATTATCACAATGGAGACTATTAGCAAGCAAGAGTATGATCGTATTTTATCAGAGCTTGACCTAATAACAAAATTTGTCGCATTAGAACAAGAGAAAAAAAACTTCTTGGAGATTTACAACAAGTGAGTGTTGAAAAGGCACAACACGAAAAGTTATCTAAAAGAGTTCAACAACTTGAATTAGTTGTATGATTTCTTCGACAACAAGGTGTGATATCTCAAAGTTCAATTAAAGAGCCAAATATTAGTTTACTAGCAAAGTTTGATGGTATACGCTCCTAGTTTCGAGGTTTCTTAAACCAGGTGAACATAGTAATTAATATGCATCCTAACGGATATCCAAGTGATGCATCTTGAGTAGGGCTAGTTGGAACACTATTGAGAGGAACTACCATAACATGGTTTGAACCATTACTAGAGAAGAAATCTCCAGTCCTAGAGAACTTTGAAACCTTCATTACTGAGTTTCAAGCAAGTTTTAATGATACAGATAGTGTAGAACAATGATAAACAAGACTCGAAGACTACGTCAAGGTGATTGACTTGCTTTAGCTTACATAACAGACTTTCAACTTCTAGCTTATGATATTCCTTGGTATGGACCAACCTTAATGGACCTATTCTGATAAAGATGTAAAAGACTTGCTCCTAACCTTTCACGAAGAACCTAAATCACTTACGGGGGCAATTAGTAGAGCTATACAATGTGATAATCGACTATTTGAATGACGTTCAGAGTGACAACAATTCTTGCAGCCAAGGGGAGACCAAACATATGCTTAAATTGTAGCAGTGCCACCTTCAAATCCTATTCAAGCAATAAACAATGGTCCTACTCCTATGGAAATTGACGCAACATGTCGTCGAGGGCCGTTATCTAATGCTGAGAAGCAACGACATTGGACAAACCGATTGTGTTTATATTGTGGTAGACTAAGTCACCCAACAATTACTTATCCTCACAAATCGAAACAAGTCAACCAAGTAAGTACTCGTAAACTTGAAATATTAACTCCTATAGTTCGAGTTAACCATCCCGGTGCTATTAATCCCATTAATTCTTGTCAATCTAACAACTTTGAAGTTTTGAGTCAATTAGATGAGTTGTTAAATGAGTAGGTCTATCCAAAATTGGAGCCATTTGGTTGGATAACCCAAAGTATCTAGAGTTTGTTCCATTCTATCCAATAGAGTTAGTAGAGTTTTTGTTGTAAATGTTGACCTTAGTACATCTAATGGTTATCGAGCTTTAGCCTTTGCTCCTTTAGATTTAGGAGCCAACTCTTGCTTCATGGACCGAGAATTTCCTCTAACAGATAAAATTATCTAACAAAAAATATTCTATCCAATATCAGTTTCTGTCATTGATGGTCGTTGTATTGTTGACGAACTTGAATTAATTCGAGTAGCTCTTGGTAGTTTGGTTTGTAATATCTCCTTTAACGTAATTGTAAGCCCAGAACATCTAATTATCCTTGGTCTACCTTGGTTATACATCCTATTGCATTTTATTCACGAAAGTCTGAAGCTGTAGAAATAACCTATGAAGTTCATGACAAAGACCTTTTTATCGATTGTAGACTCTTTCGAGCAATGGTGTCACCTCCTTGAAGGTTCTTCCCACCAAATTGTAGTTTACAATAATCATAAAAATCTCACGTATTTTCAAAATGCTCGAGTGTTAAATTGTCGTCAAGATTGTTGGACCCAAATTTTGACACGTTTTAACTTCATCATTGTATATCGTCCAGGAACACTCCAAGGAAAAGCAAATGCTCTATCATGACGTTTATATATGGCACCTCGTCCAGGTGAATCTGCTTTTGACCACCAAAACCAAATAGTTTTGGGATCTGATTGCCTTCAAATATTCACAACAGAATTATTGGATGTACCAACTAATTCAAGTTTTTTAGAGTCTATTCGAAGGGATATTAGGTTAGATTCTTTTGCCCAAGATGTTTTAAATCATATTGCTCTCGATCAAGCCTCTCCGTCAAGGTCCAAGAATTCTTGTAACACTTACAGAAAATTTAGCTTGCGAGATGGTTTACTTTTCCGAAACAAGCATTTATATGTCCTAGATGGTCCAACTTGACTTCAAGTATTACAACATTGTCATGGCATGCCGATGGTTGGAATTTCAGTGTTTACAAGACTTTAAAACTTGTTACTCGAAACTATTGGTGGCCTTAGCTTCATAGTTTTGTTGAAGACTATATTCGCACTTGTGATATTTGTTGTCGATAAACAATTCTCGACATCAACCATATGGTTTGCTACACCCATTGCCCACTCCAATTGGAAGTCTATCATTTGGATTTCATTACAAATCTACCACTTTCTAAAGGTTATGACGCCATTCTCACAGTGGTAGAGTGTTACACCATAATGACACATTTCCTTCCCTGTGTGAAGGCTTTTACTAGTCAGGACACAACAAATATGGTTATGCGAGAAGCATTTAAACATCATGGCCTTCCAGATGATATCATTAGTGACTGAGGACGTCAATTTATCTCAAAATTCTGGCAGCACTTGCTTGAGATTCTCAAAATCTCGTCTAAACTTTCTTTGACTTATCACCCTCAAACTGATGGTCAATGTGAACAAATAAACAAAAAATTAGAGCGATATCTTCGATGCTTCATCAAGTACCAACAAGATGACTTGGTTGATTGTTTGTATATGGCTGAATTTGCTATAACAATTCTATTCATTCTTCTACAGGTTATAGTCTATTCTTTGCAAACACAGGATATCATCCTTGTTGGATGATGCTTGAACATTCAGATATCTCCCACAATCCTATTGTTCATGAGCGTTATTGCAACTAAAGGACATTCAAGCCAAGCTTTTTGACCATTTGCGTCATACTTAAGCCTCATACAAGAAAGCAACAGATCGATATCGTTTGGACTCTGGCTTTAAGATTGAACCTAAGTTTCAAATTGGGGATTGTGTATGGTTGTTACGACACAATGTGAAGACGACCAAACCTTGTGACAAATTAGAGTACCAACGTCTTGGTCATTTTATAATATCTCACAAAATCATGATTTTACTTTTCAACTACAACTACCTCCACATATGAATCTTCATCTAGTGTTCCATGTCTCATTATTAGAACCTTGTGCATCTACTTCTATTCCAATTAATCGAGTATTTCCTACACCGCCACCTCCAATCTACCTTGCAGAAGGACTAGAATATGAAATTCAAGCTATTTTGGATTAAAAAATCATGCGTAACGAGTTATATTATCTTGTGGACTGGCTTGGGTACATGCCTAATGATCGAACATGGGAACCCTAAACCCTAAGCCCTAAACCCTAAACCCTACTACCTATTTCCAAAACCCTAATACCTATTTCCAAAATCCTAATACCTACTTCCAAACCACTAATACCTTATTTTTCAACCCTAATCTCTTCTAATTTCTCTACTAAACCCTAATCTCTTCTAATATTTTTTCTAAATCCTAGTCTATATCTCTAATTGTAATCTATCTATCTCTTCTAACCTATCTCTTTTCTAATCTCTCTTACCCAAACCTAATCTCTCTAATCTATGTTATCCAAACCTTATCTCTCTCTAATTTCTTTTCTCTAAACTTAGTCTTTTGATATTTGTAATCCTAATTCCCTCAAAATGCTCTCCCAAATACATATACGTTTTATTGATCCAAGGACATGAATGCAATTACTTTCTCTAATAGAATACCTATTATTTTCAAAAATAAATCTCTTTTTCAACTATCCATCTCCTGGTTCAAAACCCCGGTGGTTCTACCCTGACACAACTATAAAGCCTAGAATTCTACGATAATGTAATCTTCAACAAATTGGTGTAAATGAGGACACCAAAACGATCGCTTCACTAGCTCCATGGTCTTGTCAATACCAAAGTGTTTGGACATACAAGCATCATGACAATGCTCCAACATTTGAAGGTGTGGTGATCCATCAAGGACATAAAGGAGATTCTTATAAAAAACTAAGTTATCTTGCCACTTAAATTCCTTATAGCATCGAGATGACCCCAGCAATATAGAGCAAGATGCATGATTGAGACTAAGGTGGGCAAAGAAATCCTTAGCAAAATCGTCAGAGCGAAGTTGTTGTTGAATAGTATCAAGAAAACTTGAATCCAGTGGCGTGTCAGAAACTGTTGTTACTTGTAGTTTTACTGGACCAAGGAGAACTTGCTTTTGATTGTTGAAAGCTGGGTCTCCAGGAGGAGAAAATGATATTGAAATCAAAACGAGTTAAACATTGCACCTACTAAGTTGTTTGCCTGTTTAACACTCAAGTCGTTTGGAAATATGTAAGATTTTTGTGGTCACTATAAATGATGATTTGATGAGGCGAACCTTCTAAGAAATGTCGTTATTGCGCAAAAGGGTTAACCACATCTAACAATTCTTTGTCATGAAACTCGTAGTTGATCTCCGAAGCATTAAGTTTTCTTGAGTGAGACACTATTGAATTTAACCCCTTAACTTCCTATGGTTGTTATAGGATGCTCCACAGTACAAAGTTGGATAGATTTGCCTCAATGGTAAATGACTTCATTGGATTAACATGAGCTAAGACAGGAGCTAATGTGAATGCTTCTTTCAATCGAGTAAAGGCTTTGTCCGCATTAGGAGTCCACACAAAGGCTTGATTTTTCTTGGTGAGTTGAGTGAGCGGTAATATAATATTCGAATAATTCTATATGAACTTGTGATAAAAGTTTGGGGAATCCAAGGAAACACTGCACATCGCAGACGAAACTTGGAGTTTGTCATCCCACTATGGTTTGAAATTTCCCTAGTCCATGAATATACGTTTGGTTGAAATGGTTTAACAGAAGAACTTGACTTCTTTGCAATCAAAACTGCACTTCTCCAATTTGGCATAAAGACTATATTCTCTTAAGCATTGAAGTACTTTCCACACATGTTTATCATGCATCGCTTGTGTTCTAGACTAAATCAACAAATCATCTAAATAGACAATGAGGATTATATCTAAAAAATCTCTGAAAACATTATTTTCCATATGTTGAAAGATAGTATGAGCATTTGTAAACCCGAAAGGCATGATGGAATACTCAAAATGAGTATGAAATGCAATCTTCCACTCATCCCCCAGTCCAATACAGACAAGATTATATACACCCTTTGGATCAATTTTAGTAAAGTGCTGTGCACCACTAATATACTCTAAAAGCCTAGAAATGAAAGGTAAAGCATACCTATTTCTTATTGTGATTTTATTTAATCCTTGATAATCCATGACTAAAGAAGGGAGCCGTCTTTTTTATTTACGAAAAAAGATAAGAGCACCAGCTAGAGACTTTAAATGTCGAACAACCAACTGGCAAGATTATCGTCAACATATGCTCGAAGAATCTCAAACTCCATCGGTAACAGATTATAGATCGACCCCTATAGTGACTCTTTTCCTAATTAGAGATCAATGGGAAACAAAAGAAACGAGAGAGAGCCGCAGAAAAGGGCTAGCTTTGAACGAATGTTGCGATTGCGTGCACCACGGACAAAAGAGAGCAAGAAAAGAAGAGTTAAACACCACTTACTTCCAAAGGCATCGTTGGCCATATAGAGAAAAGACAAATCTTCTGGGAATTGAAAGATATGGAAGATGTGGTGATCTTGAGAGAAGGAGAGGTGATGAGAGCCATCGGCATGCAGTGCAGAGGCAGAGGCAGCGGAAGAGGAAGAGGAAGAGGAGGGAAGCAGAATCTTCTTGAGCAAGCAGCAGGCAACGGTCCCAACACTGCCAGTGACAACGTTGAACTCAGCGAGGATGACGATGCCTTTGGCGATGAGGGCGTAGAGAATCACCATGGATCCTATAGGGAGCTTGGGGTAGATCAGCGCAAATACAGAGACAGAGATCGAGAAAGAGACCGAGAAGACGGGGAAGAAGGAAGAATTCTTTGCTTTGGATTAATTAGAGCTAAATTATTCACAACCAAGGAACAATTAGGTCCACAGAATACTGGCTAATCACGGATTATCTCCATGGATTAGTGGCTAATCATGACCCATTTCCATGGACTTCTGCCACGATCAAACAGACAATGCTAATGAAGGATATAAAACTACCGAATTCTTGTGTTATAGGCACGAATACAAAACAAAAACATACAGTGTCAGGATGGCGTCAACCTAGAAATGGCAAAAGCTCGCGAGCGTGGACATGCATATAAGCCCAAATTATGGACGACGGCGGACAAACAAACAGACAAACAAACAGAGAGACAGAAACAATGTATATGTATCAATCAATGTACAAGAGTTTTATGGGGTCAGGGGCGGGATGGTAAGACAATTTCTAGGGGGATGATTCTAGACGGTTGGGTCAGGCGAAGTCATCAAACAAACCACCCCGATTCTTATCTCTTTCTCTCTCTCTCTCTCTCGCTCTGTCCTCTCGGGGATTTATTAAACATGATCCCTTGTCAAGGACGGCAGGGTTCTCTACACACTTTGAACATCATGGTGTCGGGGCTTTGTTTCCCCCTGGCGGTACAGGCTGTCGTAAAATATATGTAGCTTGTTTCTCCGTCGTGCCCGAATCCCGTCGTACCAGTGTTGTTGTTGTTGTTGTAGTGGCTAGCGTCACAGAGAGGGGTTGCCAGACGATGACGCCCTGATGCTGAGGAGGATGAGAACTACGAAGACCTGGAGGAGGACGGCAACGAAGAGGAACGTGTAGCCCACGATCTGACCGGCGGCCTTCATCGTCGTTGCCGACTCTGATGGCAACGGCGACGGCAACCGCGATGATGGCGGCGGCGGCGGTGACTCCGACGACGATGGCGGCGGCGGCGAGGACGATGACGGTGGCGGCGGCGACGACGACGATGACGGTGGCGGCGGCGACGACGACGATGACGGTGGCGGCGGCGACTCCGACGGTGGCGGCGGCGACTACGACGATGACGGTGGCGGCGGCGAGGACGATGACGGCTGCGGCGACGGCGACGATAACGATGACGACGGTGGCGGCGGCGACGACGACAATGACGACCGTGGCGACGACAATGACGACCGCGGCGACGACGACGATGACGGCGGCGGCGGCGACAACGACAATGACGGCGGCTGCGGCGATGACGACGATGACGACGGTGGCGGCGGCATCCATGACTGCAACAACGTCCTCTTCGGCGACGACATCCTCATTGGCTTCAGTGTCGGCATCGGCATCGGCGTCGACAAGGGAGGTGCAGGAGATGCGGCCGCCGATGATGCCTTGGTGGCAAGGCCAGAGGTAGGTGGATTGTTGTTGCTGCTGGCATTGGAAGCACCGGGTGTAAGAGCTATCTCTTCTATTAGCGTAGGTTCCGCTGAGCGGTCCATTGTCGGTGAAGGAGGAGGTGACGGCAGCGGTGGCGGGTCTAGGTTTAGAGGTGGTGGCAATGATGGAGGCGGCGGCTGCCATCTCGTACCTGAATTGGGGAGAGTTTGAGCATGGCATGAGATTCGGATGGGCTCCGCCCACCATATCTTGTTGTTGTTGTTATCATTGTATCTCATGGGCCCTGGTATATGCATAAGTAGGCAGCCCGCAAGCAAGAGCATGGCCGCATAACGAGCTGTGATATTGTCGCCGCCCTCGACACGATTGTGGCCATAGTACAG
The DNA here is from genome assembly GCA_037176905.1 of Azolla pinnata. Taxonomy (NCBI): domain Eukaryota; kingdom Viridiplantae; phylum Streptophyta; class Polypodiopsida; order Salviniales; family Salviniaceae; genus Azolla; species Azolla pinnata. Next base: position 10,223 of record JBBBWG010016201.1, read on the forward strand.
TGGCCATGATCCAAGGTGGCACCGCCGGTGGCGGCGGTGAACATGAGCCGGTGGCGGTGGCGGTTCCGCATGATGACCCATCGAAATCCCAAAAATTAATATATCACCGCCGCCGTAGCTAAGCCAAGCTTAAGGTATTGATTGGGCTATAGAGAATAGTATTAAGCCTAACCTGGAGATTGTAGATGCTGAAACAGTTTCCCAGATCTCTCTTCTCCTTCTTCTCTATTTTCCTTGACTCCTCATCCTCTCAAGCTACTTACCAAGCCATGGATGCCTGATCAATCAGGGGCACGGCACAATCATCATCCTCTCAAGCTACTTACCGAGCCATGGCATTTGACCTTCCTCTATGCTTTCCTTCTCCTTTGCTTCTGACGAGGATATGGAAGAGGGGGGGGAATGCCTGTAGAGTCAACGCGTTGAATATTGGACGGAACCTCCTTTGGGCACATTCACACACGTAATTGTATCCTTTGACTTGGTCACGATGTATTCGTATGCATGCATGTACGTACGTATGTATATACATTCGTCTTTCTTCTTATCTTTATACCGGGAATGTAATGCACCCGAGTTTGAGGCCAAGCGTGAACACGATTAAATAGATTTAATAGCTTTCGCACAAGAACAACGAGACACAAGAACAACGATGTAGTGCAAGCTTAATGAAGGTCCAAACATCAACATCATCAAAGGTTTCATTGAACAAGAAAATAATATCAAGTGCCAACTTGGCAATGCTTTAAACGTCGATATCATCAAAGGCTTCATCAAAGTAAATCAACTAGAGAAGAATGAGTGTGACCTTAGCGATAGTCCGAATATTGATATTATCAAAGGCTTCATTAAGTTAATATAAGAAAATAAAGGTAAGAAGATCTGTACATGTCAAAGACTCGTCAAATGGAAGAATAATCATGTATACTAACATCACACCATGACTAAATTTTTAAGATGTGAAGATAAACTTGGTAGATAGGTTGGTACGAATGGCTATGGTGGATAAAATGGAACTAGTGAAAACATTTCATTCTAAATCGCCAAGAAGAAAAACACTAACTATGCTCACACCACCATTATTAGCAAATATTGAAGGATGTGCGGGTTTCGAAGGGGCGAGTATCTTGATGTTTTGGACGCATAATGTGAAATGAAAACAGAAAAAAAATGTTGAAGTTGAAGTTGAAGAATGGAGTTGGAGGATAAATTTGTTGTTTAAAAGTATAGGTCACAGGGTCAACTCCCATGTTTCCTTTTTTTTTACTTTTACTTTTTTTTTTCTTTAGTTTTTTTCAACTTTTTTTTTCTACTTTCTTTCCTCCTATGTTTTTTTTCATACGACATATGCTCAGAAGAAAAAACCACTAATACCTTACTTCTAAACCTTAATATCTACTTCTAATACCCTAATGCCTCATTGCAAAACCCTAACACCTCAATTGTAATCTCTTCTCATCTCTCTACTAAACGTTAATCTATATCTCTTCTAATTTATCTTCCACCTAAACTCTAATATGTCTTATAATCTAATCATAAATCCTCTTATCTCTCAAATATCTGTAATCTAAATCTAATCTCCAACATCTCTTATTTTAAATCCTAATCTCTTTGTTAATCTCAACCTTTTGTAATGCCTGTCATGATATGGCAAGACTCAAACCCATGACTTTATGTTAGGTGGGTCGAACTCTTGACCATTATACCATTTATTGTAATACATAACATATTATTTTCATTTAAGTTTTATTATAAGAAATTGATGTATATTCCAAATTTCTCCGGAACATTCTAGAAGCTTCAAGACTCCTCCTGAGAATACTATAAAAGGAGGCACAAGGCATTATGTTGAACCAAATTGGTTCAACGCTAGTCTTAAGCCTCATAGTTATTTTGTACTTACTCTACATCTAATATACCATCTGTTATCATCATCTCTCTCTCTCTCTCTCCTCTTCTCTCTCCCTCTCTCAGGAGTCTTATGCAGTCCCGTACTCTTAGTACTAATAGTATTTCCCTTCCCCAGTACTAATTCTCTCTCTGTTTAAGTACTAATCCTGACAATGTCTTATCTAAACCAAATCTTACTAATCTCTCGAATATCTCTTTTCATAAATCTTGATTTCTCTAATATTAGTAATCTTACTCCCTCTTATTTCTGTATATTTTGCTAGTATATTATCTTATATTGGAGACACAACTGTAACAATTCTCTTTAATTATAATAATATTTCTCTTAATCTTTTAGAAATATCCATATCCCGGTTCAGAACTTCGGTGATTTCACAATGATACACATATCTAGAGCTGTACAACCCAAAATATTACGACATCTGATGCACCCGACGTGAATTGAGTGGCAAGGAAATGGAGGTCTCGAAGAACTTGGAGATTATCGTGATGGTTTATAACTTGCGAGCAATGTTCGAGAAGACAATTGGACTAGAGCGTTTGGCACTGCCATTTGCACGCAAAGGAATCTAACTATTAGTTACAAGGGAGATCGAGGAAGGATTTGAAAGCTTATCAAACACAAGAAATATGTTTCAAATGGTCAAAACAAACCTAAATATGCTCGCAACTACTGTGAGTACTTAGTAGAAGAAAGAAGACTTTGTGCAAGAGATAAATAAGACATTCTCGACCTAGACAATGAACATAAAATCGACGTGGCAAATGCTAGTTTTAACAAAACAAAGAAAATATTAATCGAAATAGTGAGAATATTAAAATTATAGATAAAGAAGAATTTAAGTACGCTATTAGAATTAACCAAATTAACATCAAAGAAGAAAATGATTTGAATATAATAATTAAAGAACAAAACGATCCAGATGAGATCATTAATGAGAAAGGTAGTTCTAATAGAGTCATCAAAGAAAAGAAAAATCTTCATATGATCATTAAACAACAATATGATTTGATACTGTCATTAAAGAAAACAAAGACTTATATCAATGGATCAAGAGCTAGGTGGTAAGACCATTTCTATGGGGGGTGATTCAAGACGGTTGGGGGGAAGTCATCAAACAAACTGCCCCAATTCCTCTCTCTCTCTCTCTCTCTCTCTCTCTCTACACAATTTGAAAATGTTGGGCTTAGGGCCTCTCTTTCCCCTTGGCGGCACAGGCTGCCGTAATATATGCTACTTGTTTCTTTGTCGCGTTAGGGCCTCTGTTTCCCTGGCGGCACAGGCTGCCGTAAAATATGCTACTTGTTTCTTGGTCGCGTCCGAATCCCGTCGTACGGGTTCAATACTGTCGTCGTCGTCGTCATCGTCGATGTAGCGGCTAGCGGGGAAGAGAGGGGTTGCTAGACGACGATGCCCTGATGCGGAGGAGCACGAGGACTACAAGGACCTGGAGGAGGAGGGCAACAGCAAGGAATGTGTAGCCCACGATCTGGCCTGCGGATGTTCCTGGTGACGGCGAGGGCAGCGGAGATGGCGGAGGTGACGGCGGAGGCGGTGGAGACGGCGGAGGTGGCGGAGACGGCGGAGGTGGCGGAGACGGCGGAGGTGACGGCGGAGGCGGTGGAGACAGCGGAGGTGATGCCGGAGGCGGCGGAGACGGCGGAGGTGACGGTGGAGGCGGCGGAGATGGTGGTGGCGGCGGCGGAGGCGGAGGTGATGGTGGAGGCGGCGGAGGTGATGGTGGAGGCGGCGGAGGCGGAGGCGGCGGAGGCGGAGGCGGCGGAGACGGAGGCTGCGACGGGGACAGCGATGACGACTCCACCAGCGTCCTCTTCGGCCCCTGCATCCGCGTCGGTTTCGGCGTCACCGTCGACGTTGACACCCAAGATGGGGCTGGAGATGGGCCCGCCAGCGATGCCTCAGTGGAGGGGCTGGAGGGAGGAGGATTGTTGTTGCTGCTGGCATTGCAAGCACCGGATGAAAGAGCTATCTCTTCTATTAGTCTAGGTTCCCCTGAGCAGTCCGTTGTCGATGAAGGAGGAGGTGGCGGCGGGGGCGGTTCTAGGTTTGGAGGTGGTGGTGATGATAGAGGCGGCGGCGGCGGCGGCGGCTGCCATCTCGTACCGAATTGGGGAGAGTTTGAGCACGGCATGAGATTCGCATGGGCTCCGCCCACCATATCTTGTTGTTATTGTTGTCATTGTATCTCATGGGCCCTGGTATATGCATAAGTAGGCAGGCCGCGAACAAGAGCATGGCCGCATAACGAGCCGCGATAATATTGCCGCCGACCTCGACACGATTGTGGCCATAGTACGGTGGCCATGATCCAAGGCAGCACCGCCGGCGGCAAACATGAGCCGGCGCAGGTGCCGGCTCCGCATGATGACCCATCTCAATCCCGGAAATTACTATATCACCGCCGCCGTAGCTAAGCTATAAGCTTTAAGGTATTGGGCTATGGAGAATAGTATGAAACCTGGAGATTGTGGATGCCGGAGCAGTTTCCCAGATCTCTCTTCTCCTCCTTCTCAAGCTACTTACCGAGCCATGGCATTTGACCTTCCTCTTCCCCCTTCCTCCCCTCCTTAATCCATCCATATGCTTCCTTGTTGCCTGCTGCTTCTGACGAGGATCTGGAAGGGGGGGGGTGGGGGGGGCGGAAATGGCTGTAGAGTCAGGCGTTGAATATTGGGCTGATCCTCCTTTGGGGCACATTCACACACGATATCGTATGCTTTGACTTTGTCACCACGTATTAGTACACGTATGTACGTATATATACGTTCGTCTTTCTTCTTATCTTTATACTGGGAATGTAATGAACCCGAGTTCGAGGCCGGGCGTGAACAAGATTGACTAAATTTAAAACGTTAAGCAGCAGAGAAAGAGAGAGTGAGAGCGCTTGATTTCACCAAAGAGACAGACAACGCTTCTTTTCTTGCTCACACAGTTCAAAAAACCAAAAGCTCTGGAAGCATCAAAAGAATTTGGATTGTTATATATTCTGGTCTTTCTTCTCGCTCGGGTTAAAAGCTTCTGCTTTCTTCTTCTTCTTCGTTCTCTGGATAGTGGGTTTGCTTCTCTTCTTTCTCTCCTGGGCTCCCAACTCATCATCAATTCAGTGGGCCAAACCCCAAAAAGAAAAGAGAGAGAGAAAAAAAAACCCTAATATGATTGTAGGTAGTAGTGGTAGTAATAGTAATAGTAGTAGAGTACACCAAAGCATTTCCTGCCATGGATGGATGGATGGATGGATGGATGGAGGGATGGATTGCCTGCCTCTCCCTTTTGCAACAAACAGACTATGCTGCAAGGCTTCATAATCATCCATCAAATCCCATCAAATCCAGCAAGCTGCAGCCCTTATAAGTCCCCCCTTTGAGCCAAGCCAATCATCGGCGGCAAGCAGCAGCCCTTATCCTGCGTTGAGCCAAGCCGGTCACCGGCGGCGGCGCTCGGTGGCGCCGGAGAAGTCGGCAGGCTCGACGCCGCTGCGGAAGCTGCGCAGCACGCCTCGGACGGCCACGTCGACGGCATCCGCCCCGTCATCGTCGCCCGGGGGGGAGGCGGCGTCGTAGTAGACGATGCGCGGGATGATGCGGCGGACGACCGTCTCGCGCATGGAGCGCACGCGGTCGGCGGGGATGCGGGCGAGCACGTCCGCGATCCTGGTGCCGTTGTTGGTGCGGAGCGCGTGGGCGGGGAGGAAGACGGAGTAGGAGGCGGGGTCGGGGGGGAGGTGCCAGGGGTACTGCGAGTAGGCGGAGCGGCGCCAGAAGAAGACGGGGATGGAGCCGGCGAGGAGGCACTCGAAGGTGGAGCGGCGGGTGAAGCTGTCGCCGCGGGGCTGGAGGCAGAAGGAGGAGGAGAGGAAGAGGTCGAGGGAGCGGGAGCGATGGGGGTCCAGGTCAGAAGAAGAAGCCGAAGCTGAAGAAGGGGCTGAAGAAGGCTCGCAGGAGCGGTTGGAGCAGTCGAGGAGGCGGCAAGCGGGGGCGGCGGCGACGCACTGGCGGAAGAGGAGGCCGCGGAAGTCGTCGGGGAAGCGGGCGCGCG
>JBBBWG010016212.1:0-16182 GCA_037176905.1 Azolla pinnata
AAATATAATTGTCGCGGATTATTTGTCCGCTTCTTCGCTAGCTGCAGATCTGCAATAAATTTTGACAAATGAGTTGCAGAAATTGTGGATCGGCGCCCTGAACTGCATGGAGCTGGAACATGCTTCTTTTTGCGTGCAAATCTATAGCTTAATACTTTGTCAAACTGAATATATATATTATAACTAGCGCCTAAGTATAATATTGATATCGCCTGCAGATTTCATCATATTATTGTTTTGCATGCACGCACAAACACGCACTTCGATCGGAGAACTGTCGTGCTCGAAATCGCGGAAAGCCATGATCAGCTAGTTGCAGGATACAATTAATCACGCCCGGCAACCCCGCAAAAAGCATAGATCTAGTCCAACTGGTTCTAATTAGATTAATGACATATCTCTAATCGTCAATCTTATAATTATCCTCCGGGCGATCAACAGCATCGTGTACATATACATGCTTATAAATTGCATGATTAATGTTAATAATGAGATGTAGTACTGCTCCATAATGTGGTAGTACTGATCGTAGATAAGATTGGCAACCTCGTTCTAATTCTATTAACAAGACGTTTTTTGAGTAATTAGTGATCAACCAATGTAACTTATAAGCAGTGGATTATCAGTGGGAGGATCATGCAGTAGTACTATGAACTATGATAGGCCGCCAATTATTATATAAGGAATCGATCTAATTGCTTGAATTTCCATGTTCTGTGCCCAGCACAAATTACATAGTACATGAAGCTGAAAACAACCGGATGATCAAATTGCAGTAATAATCCGGATCAGCTTGCAGCAAATTATAAATTTATGTCATTGATTACAAACAATGAAAAGAATTAGCTATATAATTAGTGCTAACCAGCTTCAGTAAATGACAGCTAATTAACATTATATATAACCGGTACAAATGATGCTAATGCTCTATCAATCATGTGATCATCGGAATTAGCAGGACGCGAAGCTGATCATAGACAAATTAGCTGCGGTTAAATGTTAATTGGTTGCGGGAAACTATTCATGTTGAGACATTTGCTGCGAATATCATAGAAATGGAACCTTTGACTTTGCAGGATTCAAACACATCGGAGGGCGTGGATATGCAGCTAGCGAAGGTGGATCCGCCACATCTTTTTTATGAATTGGCACTCACTAGCAGCCGCTGCAAGTGGAAGCTAAAAAACAAAGCGATCCGATGATGATGGTTGATCAAATTTACAGTCTGGAAACGAGGAATCGTCTGCTTTCTCTTTAACAAATTTCTTCTGTATTTGATTCCCTCTTTTGTCAGGAAATCATCAACATTAAGAAGAAACATATCGATTCCTTCTAGCTGCGACTAAAATTAAACGGCCCGTTAAATTTTGTGTCCCGATTCAATCGATCCATAAATGATAAGAAAACAAAACAAAGCAGACGACAAATTTGAGGGAGCGAATATTCGAGTGGCCGGAGCCGGCCCAAAAATGGCTATATAAACAGGCGAAGCCCATGCATTCCTTTCTTGTGTAGCTCCTCCTCCAATTTCTCCAATGATGTGATTCCATCTAATTGTTCGAGATAGATCATCCGATGGCCTGCACATGAATCATCATCATCATCATCTACTCATGCGCTGCATAATTCAGTAATAGTATCGTCGCTAATCTGATCATATCGATCAATGTTCATTCCCATATAATTTGGGTAGCGCAGGATCGTGCGTAGTATAATTATATCATATAATTCATGATCAAGATGATAATTAGTCTACTACTGCAGCGCCTAGTCAGTAGTAGTACATCATAAGCTAGATTGGTCGTTTCATAATTAGCATTAATATGGATCAGCTAGTCACCGCGATCTGCTTCATATCCATGAAGTAGTGAAGATTGGTAAGGAAATTGAAACGTGATTTGGAATGGAAATATTAGAATGAGATCCTTCTAGTGATGCTAATATTCCACGGGCCGGCGGATCATCAAATCAATAATTATATCACCGCTGGTTTTTCCTTGCTGCAGAAGAGAGAGAGCACAGCCCTATATTTGCTTGCTTGCATTACAAATCAGACTTAATTACTGCATATTTGATCTTCTTCTGATCATCCGGCATTATAATTAGATTTGCACCAATACAATTCATTCTAATAAGCTACATATAAATAAACAGACATAAACATAATTAATGCATGCATTACTATGGCGCAGACGCATGGATCTGCAGAAATTATTCATGCAAATTATGCACAGTAATCAGGCGCCAATGGTTATGTAATTGAGCTGTAATAAGATACAAATGCGCAATCACAATCATCATCATCATCATTATTATCATCATCAAGGCTTAATTGTGTCGATAGTATTAATATTATTACGGCTGCCTGCAGATTTCTATTATTATTATTATTATTAGCTGATCAGACTTACTGTAGGGCTGTGATCTCTCTCTTCCTGCTGCAAGCAAATTCCCATTCATGAAGTTCGAGTTCTGATGTCCCTGCTTGGCGCCCAGCACCCACAATTGACTAATATCGCAGCGTTGATCTCTGTAGTTATAATGAGCTCTTTCATTTACCATTGACATCACGCAGCTGCAGCAATCTGATTGGCTGGAGGAAGAAAAATCAAACGAAATTCAGGGCGTGTATGCGCTAGAAATGTGAATGGCGCATGATTAATTTGTTCTCCCAAATCACACAGGTTTTGCAGTTTCGCGCATTCGATCTTTCGGCTATTTGTCTAATACTTCTTCTTTGAATCGTCTCCAAAACCACGATGGATTTCGAGAATTTAGGCTACTTTTTTCTTTCAAAAGACCTAAATGGAGATTTGAGAAACAAATGCTCCATTTCTGTGTTTTTTTTCTTGGTTTTTTGAGCCCCCAGATCTAGCGAGTCGGAGGAGGAAAGCGGTCTGATTTTTATTCTGAGCATTTTAACTACAGATGGTGAGTTTATTTTTTCCTTTTTCCGTTTTGGGTAACTATCATTCCGGAAAGTACAGACATAAATAGAGCAAGGTATGTACGTATGTATGTACAACCGTATGCAATAGGTACGTACGTAAAACGTAGGTATTTTCGTATATGAGGTCTTTCACAATCAAATGTATTAAGTTCAAGAATCAAATTCAATGTTTTTCTTTTCCCATCTTTTTTCTTTCTTTTGTGGCCACCAAGAGTCACTCAGATCTACCGACCCAAGTTGGATCGGATCAGATCGGTTCGGATCGTTGACGATTGCAAGTTCTGCTTCTGTTCGATCGATCGGTTGATAACGATCTACCAAGAGCACTAGAGGCAAGAGGAGGATTCGAAGCAGTTCTGTATAGTCTGACAAATGGAAACTGCGCAAGTCTAGCGACCATTGCCCAGCCAATGAGGCTCTTTGTATATGTTGTCTAACCACTTTGAGCTAATTTGTTGTGTCGAAGCCTTACTTTGTATCGAAAACAACGTCATAATCTAATCAGTATAGAGGAAAATGGGGCTTTTTTTGAATTGTTAGTTCCCCAACGATCCATGCGTTCGAAACGAGAAATGTGTCCTCGTCGTCGCAGGCAAAAAGAATGGACAGTTTGATGATATGGTTTTAATTAATATTGTTCTCTCTCCTAAGAAACTGTGGATTCGACTTGATCTACATTGAAGTCAATGGCTCATTAAACTGTTGTTGAACCACTGTCGTGGGGGATCATCGTTGTTCGTTCCGAGATCAACCACTTTACGTCATCTCCTATAATTTGGAGGCCCGACAAATCTGGTGTAATGCAAGAGACAACCCAAAGCAAGCAGATCTCTCTGGCTGCGTAAATTGTCAAAACTTCCAGGGATTCTCCGAGGGCAATTTTCTGTCCAGTAAGGGGCTCATACCTTTGGTATGTCCGCACTCTCATACCAAGTTCTGCATGCTGCATTCTTCAAGCACCGCCACTACTTCGGAGCCAACTAATCTTCACCACCACCATCATCATCATCACCACCACCATCATCATCATCACCACCACCATCATCATCATCACCACCATTATCATCATCATCACCACCACCACCACCATCATCATATCATGAATCTGGAACAAACAGATGATGCAGTGTCGAGCTATTAGCCCTTCCTAACTGAGGCCAGCTAGTTTAGTTCTGCAGGTTCTTGCGATGTAGTAAAATCTGATGGCCGCTAGACCAGATTAATCTCAACTTTTCGCCCCATTTCGATTTCCTCTTGCATGCACTCGAGACACGACCATGAGAGATCTACAGTGTTTAGGGTTTAGAGGGTTTAGGGGGGGGGGTTAGGGATAGGGTTTAGAGGGGTCAGGGTTAGGGTTTAGAGGGTTTAGGGTTAGGTTTAGAGGGTTTAGGGTTAGGGTTTAGAGGGTTTAGGGTTAGGTTTAGAGGGTTTAGGGTTAGGCTTAGGGTTTAGAGGGTTTAGGGTTAGGTTTAGAAGGGTTAGGGTTAGGGTTAGGGTTAAGGTTAGGGTTAGGGTTTAGAGGGTTTAGGGTTAGTAGGTTTAGAGGGTTTATTTAGAGGGAGAAAATAATAGAACAAAATAACCGCGGAATTCTCTCTCTCTGAACATTTTGATTCTGGTTCTGAGCGCGGGACGATCGGGCGACCGAGCTCCGATTCGACAGCGATGGCGGAAGCTGCAGCAGCGGCAGCTGAGAAACAACAGAAAGAGGAGGCGGAGGCGGAGGAGGAGGAGGAAGAGGAAGAGGAAGAAGAAGTTCGCGATGAAGAAGTCGCGGTAAGAGTCGGAGTCGGATCAGAACTCGAACACGAGCAAGGAGGAGGCCCCCGTGTACCCGACGCTTGCTTTGGCGATGGTGGCGGAGACGAAGACATGGACCTCGCTCCTGCTCTCCTTTCTCTTCATCCCCATGGCAAACATGTCGTCTTGGCGGTCGGGCCACACCTTCGCATCTTCAACTTACAGTTAACTACCTCCGATTTCTACTCCCATTCCTATTGTTAGCAGCATTCTAGCCGTTTTGTTCCTTTGTCACCACGAAAGCTATGTCGAATGTCTTCTTTCGTGCAAGTCTTCCGCGTTTCCTAGCAATACAACTGCAAATGCATCTTTTCTTACGCTGTTGTTTTGTCATCATCGTCAACGAAAATGTAATTGTGTGTGTTTTTTTTGCGATTATTTTCTGTTTGAAGCTGAGACTAGAGCTTATGAATATGTCTTCTCTTTAGTGTTTGGTCAAATTTATTTCTTTTAACGTTTCCTGTGTACAGTTGCCTTCTATGCTCAAGTATGGTGATAAAATTGCCGTCTTTTGATTTGATTTCTGGACATAACAGCTCGAGACAACATTCATTCTATCCCCATCAAAGTGCACGTTTTCGGACAAATTCTGGTCCACTTTCGAAAGTATTATTGCTAGCCCATTCATACCTGTGTAAAGCTTTTTTCATGCTTTCCATGTTTTCAGACGTATTTCACCTTGATTTGAGCAAACATCGACCTCCTGTGCTTTTGTAACTTATATCGATAAAGTTTCTTTCTTTCTGCTTCCGTCAGAGTGTTATCTATAGGTACTGTTATGCTACTTTACTTGTCACTTGATTTGACATGCTTTCGTGCACGTAGAACTGTTTCTCTTTCTATACAATGTCTGAAATTTCTTGTTGCCTAAGTATTCTATATTTAAATCTATGGTGTCAGTGAGGATATAGATAGCTAGATGTGGTGTCTGCTGCTTGTTGGCCATGTCCTTTTGCATGCTTTTTTCTGCAAAAGTGCGCTTTCAACGAGCAGGTTATGATGTGCAATGCGGCATATTTCTTGGACTTTCTTTTAGCTCTTTCTGAACAGTTGAATTTTGTTGCTAGAAGTTCGAGGCATGTTTAAAAGAAATTCGAGGCATTTAGATGCACATATCTAGCGTGTTGGTTGGAATGCATATGCATACATGTTTGTTTTCATTTTGAACATCTAGATGCGAGCACACAATATCTGCAATGGGAATGTGATCCCTTGAGTTATAAAGATAGTGAATTAGAGAATTCAGTTTGTTTTATCGTGTGCTGCAATCACAGTACCACAGGATGTGAACTTTCAATGTGATTTTTGTTTGTTTTTGGCACATAACTTCTAGCTGATTGCTTCAAGATGTAATTTTTCTGCTAGATTATAGCTTATTTTTTAATCTTCTTTTTGTAGAGTATAGCTGCTATCGTGATGTGAACTTTTGCTGAGATTTCTTTTTGTTTCTAGCATATATGTTCTAGCTGATTTCTTCAATGTGTTTGCTGGGTATTGATGAATTTACAGAATAACTTTGTATATGTGGCTATACTGTGTACATTCACACGCTTTTGTTGCTTCATTCTGTCCTTCCCGAATAGGTATATGTAGATATTTTAGTAATGAAGCTACGTTCCCCATTCACATTCAATGATTTGATTATCGTTTACCATATATTGATTATCATGATGTACTTAACAAAGAAGTTATGTTTCATACATCACAGAATTTCTTTAATGAGGAAGCTTTTCTCCTGTACAATAGCTACTTTGTGCACACTAGTTTACGTAGCATTTTGATTGTATTTAGGTAGAGCGGAGAGGTGTTAGTATGCAACACTCGAAGTTATGCACAAGACGTCTAGAGATTTTCATAGTGACTTATGTGTCTCATTTCTTTTTGTGTGTTGTGCAGAGAGAGATGTCCTGTCAACATAGACAAGGGTATTTCCCAGCATAAAGATTCTATCCGAGCAGTTAAATTCAGTAGGCAGGGGAATCTTTTTGCTTCTGCTGGTGATGATAAGCTTGTGAAGCTGTGGGATACTGAATCATGGAGATGTATCAAGATTCTGTAAAGTGCTCATTGGTTTTCTAATAAAATATATGCGTAGTGGTTTGTTTTTGGTGGAAAGCCTCATTGTTCTTATCTCGTAAATCAAACATATTTATCTATTAGGAATGCAAACAAGAAGGTCACTGCTGTGTCATTTAGCCACAATGGTGAATGGCTATTATATGCAGACAAATTTGGAGTTGTCTATGTGGTGTCAACAAAATCGATTGAGCACAATCCTCCTTCAGAACAATCAGTGCAGCTACTCGCTCATTGTTGTAGTATTATAACAAGCATGGTATGCATGCTAAGAACATTATGCCTTGTTCTTATGTTAGGTTTAAAAATTGAGTCTTGTATTGCATGGTTATTGTTTGGTGGGAGATCTTGCAGGTCTGTTACATGCAATTATATGCCAGCTCTTGTTTTAGACCTTCTAACAACACTTTTTTTTGATGATCAGGAGTGTTCTGTGGATGGAAGATTTGTTATAACAGGAGATAGAGATTTCAAGATACGGGTAAGATTCTACTAAAATCATAGGTGCTGTATTTTTTCGAAAAAGCTAATGATCTTGTCGTTTTAAACTTGATTGAAATTTTTATGCATGCTTCCAGATTAGTGTCTTCCCCAAAAATCCATTGAATGGGGCTCATGAAATTGAAGGATTTTGTCTGGGACATACAAGGTATGTTTTGAGAAATTTCTTGCGTTTAAATGCGAGTCCTTTTGCTAATTGTAAATTTAAAAGGTACCTAGATATTGTTGATGTGGTAACTTTGGAAATGGTGGGGTTTGTGTAAAGCTTGATATTATATTTATATTACCAGTTGTCTTTCAACGTGAAGTAGTTTGTGTTTAAACTTTATTGGAGAAATATTCAAAAACTTGTTGGAAGCTATCTGCAGCAATATTGATCTTGGAAAAAACTACACGAGGTTAAAGAAGCTGTCCGTTTTAGATAAAATTTAAAATCTTTACTAAGTTTGTCATTGATATCTCGCGGAAACAGTAAAGATTTTGTGCAATACTCTCAAGGCACTGACATTAATGTAACCCTCAATGCTTTCGCTGGACAAACAATGAGGATCAACTAGCTATAAGGTGGAGTTAACAACATGAACTTTAGGAGGAATCCAAATCCTCTCGACTTACTTACTATGTGTACTGCCTCCGGTGTTTCTTCTGTACCATTGAATCAGAACTTCCACTTAAAAGTAAATGCAATGGCCTTGGATCCTTTTACAGGAAACATAATCATATTTCATGTTGTTTTTCTGCTGGCAAACATCAGAGCAATGGAGAGCAATTTGAATTCATAATGCTCCTGAATGGTTTCAGTTAACTCATTTAGATGTCTCCCCTCAACGATACATTCCTGCGAAATCCTAAACCCACGAAAACATACATACCTGCATGACTATTTTACAGACACAGAGAGGGATTGCTTTATGATATTTGCAGCTTCGTGTCCTGTATATCTTCTGTAGGGGAGGAGTCACCTGAACTGCTAGTATCAGGTGGTGGTGATGGCACGGTAATTTCCTCTTTTATGGAGAAAGTTTGTCAAACCAATGTGTGTTGAGCCATTATAATTGAACTTATGCATAACTGGACCCTAGATACGGCTATGGGATGTTGAAGCAGCAAAACTTCTGGATACCTTTCATGCAGCTATGGAGGTCAGATAATCTGCCTTGACTTTTCAGTCTATCTTACTCCTTGTATCTCATAAAAGATATCATTCGTGTAGGCTGGCTTAACTAGAAACATTGAAGTGGAAGAGCAGGCATTCCCAGTGATGTGCATTGCAGTCTCACGCAATGGTTCACTAATTGCAGTTGGTATCGAAAGGTGAATTTGCTGTTTGAGCCAGAGGACAAATTTTCTATCCTTTGTCTTATCTTTTTGATGATTGATTTGGATGTTTTAGCTTTGATGGAGTTCTTTTGCTGGGCTGCAATGTTGGCTTAAAGAAGTTATCATTTTTGCAGGTGAAGTTCAGACAGTTGTTTGCATTAATCGTGTAGTTTTGGATAGCTGTGAAGAATCATGCGTTTAAGTGAAAACAGAACTACTTCAGGTTAACAAAGTAGAATAATGATAGCATTCAGACTCTAGATAATTACATACAATCCTCGTTCAGGTGGTCATTCCCCATGTTGAATCTAAGTAAGGCACTTTAGTGTCAGGAGTCTAGTAGCAATAGTATTTCATCTTTCTTTTAGTTTGATTCAGACGGAAGCTTTTTTGCAGAAACTTCTCCTGCCAGAACATTTTTGCCCGACAAGCTTACAGTTTAGTGGGAAAGAGGAACAGGTGTGGGTGGTGTCTGGAGGAGCCTCGCGGAAAGTGACACAGAAACTGGTTACTTGGGTCAAAGTACTGTCTTATAGATTGTCAGGCACAAGGATTGAAATTAAAGTTGTTGAAAAGGATTCGGTTCAGGGCGGCTGCCAACTCTTTGAAACAATCGATGGGATTGAATCAGACCACGAAAGAGCTCGTGCATTGGGTGATAGACGAAACTTTGGTCTAAAGAAACAACTGTCCAAGCGACAGTACTCAGATGAACACAGAGAATATCGAAAACGAATGCGGAATGATAAGAAATTGAAACGGCCGAGGTTAGGGTGAAGAAGCTATTTTCTACAATGGTGCTTTCAGTAGACGAGCTAGAAGTTGTTTCCAGATACATCGTAAGGACCATCTTTGCAGATTAATCGGTTGAAGCATCGTTCATGGCTACATCTTTGATAAGATTATTTGAAGATTCTTGCAGTCGCCAGAAAGGATCAGTGATTGGTAAGAAAGTCATTTTTCCTTCTCACAGAAAACATTGAAATCAATATTTGATACCAACTATCTTGCTTCCAAAAGTGCCATAATGTCATGCATCGCCATCATCATTGTCGGCGTCGTCATCATTATTATGATTTGTTCAGTTTTTATGAAGTCAATGTTGGCCAAGGTCATGGCAGAAAATTGGAAAAGTTCTCGATCTCAACCTGTAGATGACCATGATCCATCTAGAGCTCATTATTTTCCTGTATGTAATGACTTTTCAAGGTCCGCTAGATTCTGGAGTGTAGACAATAAAAGACCATTGAACTGACATCTTTGTTGAGACATTTCTGGAAATTTTCAAATGGCAGAAGCTCGAAGTATCAGAAATGGGGCCACCATATGAACTTTTCAGGCAAAATCTATGAACTTCATTGAAAAGAAAGATATAGAGGAAGCAAAGCAATCAGCCTGCTCCGAATTTTTCTGATCCCAGATTTTCAAAAGACTGTAGCCATGCTATCTTGCGGCTACAAACAAGAGTTAAAGTCTGACTTGTTAGACCATGCACTCCAAAGTCGTTGTGAATTTAACCAACAGATGGCTTTAGTAATCGGGAAAAGGAAAGTCGTGCCTCCTTTTCTGGAAGATGGTCAACAAGAGACATTGTGTCGGAACGATTTTGTCTCCTTGAGGGTGTTGGAAATTTTGTTGGCTTAGATTGAATTGTTGCTTGGGAGCCGATCGATGTGTTGAAACTTGTAAGCTAGACTTTGGAGATTGTGGGGATTGGATCCCATTCCTGGAGAATTTTCACCCGTCATTCAGGTTGTCGCAATGGATCTTTGAAAGCATGTCTTCATACACTTGTGTTGCGATTTAGGCTTGCTTGTGAGCTTCTGGTGCTTCTCCAGATATCTTTGACAATCATCGTTGTATCTTTGATAATCATCATCGACAGTGTACATCAAAAGCTTGCTTGTTATGCTAACTAACCAAGTAGTTAGTAGAGGCAAACTACACGGCTTTTGTAATCCAATTGGCATGCATGAAGGAAAGATACGTGAAGGAAGAAAGTGGATGTTATTCAAGAGAAACAAAACAAAACATGGATTTTGTAGTTACAATTGTCCATATATGAAGATACATGATGTGAACTGAGGAACCCAATTGTACTCTTTTCTCCTCCATTCATGCAATTTCTCTCATTTGAATCCATGGCTGCTAGCCTTCACATCCTGACGATGAGCTGCTTCAGACTGCAATTCATTCGAATCTGATCTCATTTGCATCCTGAAGAGGTGCTGCATCAGACTCCAATTCATTCGAATCCGACCTCATTTGCTACACCTCGAATCCGAGCTCATTCCTGGGGTTGCCACGATTCCTTCCCCTCCTTGTTCATGATTCACGAATCATGGCTCTCAAGAAATCAGATCGATCGTTGGCTTGATGCTGTCGTTTTCACTACTAGTGAAGAAGGGAAGGAAGACCCCATAGCTTCATCGGTTCATCCAGTGGACCTTCTCTCGTCGATCGCCATCATCCGGTGCCGGCATTCCATCGAGCAAAACGAGTGTTCACCTCTGCAATTTCCAGCAATCACATGAGGTCGGAATGATATTTTCAGGATTTGGAATGGATACATCACACATGAAGAAGCTACACCTGCAGCAATATTTACGTGTATACATGGGACATGTAATCTGTTGTATAAGTTTAGGCTGAGTTCAGCTCAATTCCTTTACCTGTACACGAATATGTCCTTTCCTTGGAGCGATGATCTGCACGAGAAGCATTGCTCGAGGAACATCGGTGCCGATTCCGCGGTGTCGCATTTCTGCAAGCTCCCACAATTGTCGGTATGATGATGATGATGATGACAACGACGATGAGGATGATGATTTGGTGGGGATGCTGCTCGGAAAATGGGATAGCTTTGCTGATTAGGAGGAGGATTCTGCTGCCAAGATCGATGACCAGGAGTGTAACTGTGGCTTGCCAGAAATCTGCCTGTGTCGGGAGACGATGAAGACTCAGTGCACATAGAAGCATTATCGGCCGACATAGCTGCAATCTTATGATCTTCTGTTCTTCCTTGTGCAACGCCTATTGTACAAGGGTCATGATGGTGAGGGTGATCATGATCATCATGACGAGCACGGCGACGATGGTGATGGTGATGGTGATGGTGATGGTCGGCCCAAAGGACGGAGCGGGGGCTACCACATTTCGCCTGCCAAGCTGCAGCTTGCTCCTCAGAAAACCAGCTAGATGTTGATGATGATGATGATGATGATGACGACGACGACGACGACGATGCTGATGCTGATGCTGATGCTGATGAGGAAGCTGAAGACGGTGATGAAGACGCCGATGATGGTGTTGATGGTGAAGCTGAAGATGGTGATGAAGACGACGATGATGGTGTTGATGGTGAAGCTGAAGATGGTGAAGCTGAAGATGGTGATGAAAACGACGATGATGGTGTTGATGGTGAAGCTGAAGATGGAGATGAAGACGACGACGACGATGATGAAGAGGGCGGCCTAGTGGAAGATCTGGTCATGGAGCCCTGAGCTGCGTGAGGCCGCTTCATCCCGATCGGCGATGGCGGCGGCTGCTGCAGCTATGGCGGGGGGGGGAGGAAAGCTGTAACCGTCTCTCTGCAGGAAATGAAAGCAAAAAGGGAGAGCGAGCAACAGGAAGCAGCTATGGCGGAAAGAAAGGAAAGGGAGAGAGGATCTTCTAGGGTTTGTATGTAGCAGAGAAAGGCGATGGAGATTTCCTGCTCCTCCGTTTTCTGTGTGTCGTTGACGGGAGAGACGGCTCGGCCGCGTTAACGGTGACGGCAGGATGACGGTGCCATCACACCAGTCAAGACCTAAACCCTAACCCTAACCCTAACCCTAACCCTAACCCTAACCCTAAACCAATCGAGTCAAGTCAAGTCAAGTCAAGTCAAGTCAAGTCAAGTCAAGTCAAGTCAACCCTAACTCTAACCCTAATCCTAACCCTAAACCCTAACCTATTCACCGGTTCGGTGACCACCCACCTTATTAATATGTCGTTCTATGGAAATCCAAAATTCTTAGGTTTTTCTTGCTCCGGAAAAGAAGAAGAAGAAAAAAGAAGGCGAGAGAGAGAGAGAGAGATTCGAGAATGCAAAAAAAAAAAACCCCTAGGAATCTCTTGTCGTCAGGAATCGCATGCTCGGATTCCCCGTGTTGTCCTCGAGCAGTTACTCCGGATTCTGCAGACGTGAAACTGCAACAGGTAGAGCTAACCTTGGGTCTTAACGGGATGGATTTGGCAATTAATCACGGAGCTCGGGAGAACGGCCGCATCGTATTATATATTCGATGCATAACCGGGGGGCGAAGCAATCCAATGACAACAGAGGGAAGATCGGAGCAAGTCAGGGTTGCGTGCCTACTGTCGTTGGGAAGCATGCCCATCGGTCTCACGGGCAGCTCTTATAATTCCCCTCGAGGAAAGATTCTAGCCAAAGCGAGTAGGCTAATAATAAGGTTACGACGATGCGCCAGGGTGAGAACTCAGGGTTTCGGGTTTTTAGGGTTTGGGGTTTAGGGTTTGGGGTTTTTAGGGTTTGGGGTTTAGGGTTTCGGGTTTTTAGGGTTTCGGGTTTAGGGTTTCGGTTCAAGGAGGATGTGGGGTTTAGGGTTTCTTGTCGTGGGAGCAGGCCTGGCTGATGTGGCGGGCGCTCATTGGCTCCGGGAACAAAAAAAAAGCCCGGGAAATTCCATCGCGGCGCTGACGTGGCGGGCGCTCATTGGCTCCGGGAACAAAAAAAAGCCCGGGAAATTCCATCGCGCCGCTGACGTGGCGGGCGCTCATTGGCCCCGGCAACAGGAAAAAGAGCCCGGGAAATTCCGGCGCGCCGCTGACGTGGCGGGCGCTCATTGGCTGGCTCCGGGAACGAGCAAACGGCGGCGCTGACGTGGCGGGCGCTGACGTGGCGGGCGCCCATTGGCTCCCGGGGAATGTGAAGACGAAAGACAAAAAAACGCACGTCCTCTCTTCTGTCGCTCCTCCTGCGTTCTTCTGTGCATATTATATACACTTCTGGCTCTCTCACATTTCGTCTGTTAAGCTCCATCTCTCCATCTCTCTCTCTCTCTCTCTCTCTGCTGCGATCCTCCCCATTCTCCTTCCTGCAGCTTCCCTTCCATTCCCTTCATCCCCTTCCCGCGCCCTGATAATCCGTCGGAGCTCCCATGGAGATCCTTGCCTCTTCTGCACAGCCCCTGAGACTCTGCAACAAGCCTTGTTCTCCGCATCCCCCGGTTGTGCCATCATCCTCCACGGCCGCCATCATCGACAGCCGGTGGTACCGGGAGAAGCTGGAGGCGAGCAGGCGCAAGCTGGCCATGAATTACGAGCGCGAGCTCCTCCTCAAGCGCCAGCGCACCATCTGCGTCCTCCAGCCTCACCAGCTCCCGCCTCCCATCGCTCCTCCTCCTCCCCGGCGGCGCGCAGCCTGCAAACGGAATCTGAAGCCTGCACGGAGCGCCGGGTCTGCAACGTCCATCAATGGCGGCGCGGCAGGTACTACTCGCGGACCTGGTCGTTACAGGCCAATCAAAGGCGCGGCCGGTGCCCTGCACTGGATTCAGAAGCCTGCGTGCAGATCGCACTCCGGATCGGCCTGCATTAAGCCGGTTCGGAAGATGAGTACGCAGATGTGGCGCCATCTGCTCAAGAAGCTCGGCCATGATGTCGAAGTCCCGCAGCCTCTCCCGACATCGCCTCTGCCATCACCATCCGTACCAGTTCAGCATCTGGCCGCCGAAGAATCTATGGTCAGTTCTACCGCCGCTTCTGCATCCTGTACCTCTGATGCTCAGATTAACTTCGCCAAGATTATTGCGAACGTTGATCAAACAGCTGACTCATGTGGTCGCAACATCGTCTTACAGAAGATCAATGACGCAGTACCTGCGCCTGCAATGGCGGAAGCTCCCCGCGAGCACAGTCCGGTGAATGCAGCTGGCCTGCAATCCAAGCAGTGCAGCGGTCTCCACATCATCCGCAAGTCGATGTTCAAGTTTGTTATCAAGCTGGGATTGGCTGGTGACAACGGCACAGGTCATCCGATGGCCTGCTAGTAAAGATTCAAGAAGCTGCTAGTACCACATATTCTGAGGTCTAGTTCTTCTATTATGATTAGGCATGACTATTGCCTTGATTACAGTTAGAACCGATCCCGTTTGGCTTGGTTTCATTGATCCAGCAGACTATCAATTACTCATCAACGATCGTTGATCAGAGAGTCATTCAATCTGACCATCTTCATTCATTCATTCATTCATTCATATGACCTAATTCTTTTAATAACATTGACACTTCCGACACGAAATCGTGTTCATGTCATTAAACTGATCGCAGCAATATTACGGCTGCAGCTGAATCATGAGTTGTCACAAGAGAAGGCTACCTCTTTAATATTGATGCTGCTCAAAATCTGGATGCTGCTGTTGATCATATCATCTCGTAATTCATTCACAAATTAAACCAGGCGCAATTCCGCGCCTTGATGGATTACCTCTTATACTTTGATATGTGGGTACCTCGAGATAAAATTATTTTGAATATGTCGAGACTGATGGTACTAATGTGCATGTCCGAAGGATAGAATCATATATGACTTGTTGATCTGCAATTGTTTGTCTGAGAATTGACATCAATCATTTATTTGGTTTTCCTCAAGCTGGTCATGAATGGCGCTATATATGTTTGTTGATCAGCACCTGATGGTATATAATATTGCAGCCAAGAACGGTTCGATTATGTCAAGGAGTCTAACTGCGCCTCATTCACGTTAATCGTGGATGTATTACGTTATAACAAGGCTCGATTACAGGCCTGCAGTAGCACATCATGCTAATTCATCCCTGTTGTTTGCACCAAGAGCGGGTGTAATGTGCTCCTTCGAGAATATACCCCCAATTTATGCACACAGAGTGAAATTTAGGTTTTTAACATGGGGCATCAAGGAATGGATGCGTGCAGGATCTTATATTGGACTTACACTAATCACAGTAATGGGAACCGTCCCAGCCCAGAGGATTGATTAATATGGCACCGAAACGCGATTATAAAGGAGCTTTAATTAGAACTAATTGCATCTATCGAAATCGAGGAGCAGCTAGCAGATGAAAGTGTGCGCAGCGTAAATGATTAAGTAAAGATTAAAGATGGGAAGGAATTAAGCATAACGTTAAGGGACCCGTTCCATATACATAGACGGTGTATAAATAACTACCGTAATTTGCAGAGAGGTGGGAGGAATTAAGGAAGTGGGAAGATCGGGTTTTAAGGTTAATTAGGGGGATTAATGAAGCTGAGGGGAGGGGGGATTAAATTTTCTGTTTAGTGGCGGGTAATTAATTTAATGGCGGAGGGGGCAATCATTGCGGCCATCTGCACGCGCGCTGACGTGGCGCCCGCTCATTGGCTCCCGCCCAAGGGGCTTCGAATTCAAAAAAACAAGAAACGCAGGCTCTGTGGCCAGCTGTCTCCCACTAGGGTTTCCTTTAGGGTTTTAGGGTTCCAATCTTCTGCAGCTCTAAATCTCCTCCTTCCTT
>JBBBWG010016223.1:5081-17508 GCA_037176905.1 Azolla pinnata
GTTCACCTTTTCCAATCTTCTCAGTTCAATAGCAAAAATAGCTGACTCTACTTTGATTCTTTCGACAGCCATCAGACACAGCATCTAATCTGAATTCTTCATCCCCCATATTCAATTGAAATGCCATCATCCTTCATTTCTTGTTTAGTCGTAGAGGTTTCAATGCTCTGTTCATGGAATGATAGATCAAACCCAAACTCTTCAACCTGGTTGAAGAGACTGATGATTTCTGAAAATGGCTTTTCCCCTCTGCTTAGAGACACTTACTTGTCTCATTCAGAGGCACTGGGTATTTGGTCAATATGCTTATATTTTTCTTGCACTGGCCTGATCATGATATACATGATCGAATCACCTCCTTGCCCCACTTAACACTAACATGTATGGAGGCACAAACACTAGCGCATCTTTATACTAATCAAACAAGAGCTAACTAGCAACTCTGGGAAGCTAACTGACTGAAATAGTAAGTTTGGTTCCCAATGATTCTAATTCTTCCAACTTCTTCAGCCTTTGTCCAGCCATCTTGTAGAACGGACAGCTTACTTCCACATCTGACTGCATCTAGCTTGTACAATTAAATACAAACAGCTACATGCATCTTCATACTAAGCAATATACATTATTTGGCAAAAAAATATATGGCAGAATTCAATGATCAAACAAACCAAATCATCATACCAACCCTACAAGTCACAAGCAAACAACAATCACGCACTTCACAAACATGATAGTGAAAAAAGAAGAGAAAAAAAGGTCGCCTACCAAAATGAGATATGAGAAGCTCACCTTCCAATGAGTGTTTAGTGTAATAACTCACATCACTGTGTCCTGCTCTGAGTGTTCTCACCATCTCAATGATCAAGGATACTTTGAACCGTAGAACTTGGTCTCACCAAAATCTACTGAGCTCTGTTCTCTTGCCACAGTAAAACTACTTGTGCTCAGTCATTGAGATTTCCAAAATTTGCAGTGTAGTGATGGGGAGAATTGACATTGATAAAATAGACCAGTGTGATAGCTTAAAGAGATTTTCTTCTGCTAAGTCATGTGGCAGAACGGCCTTTAAAGGTTTCTCTGCTAGATCAAGTGACAAAATACTTTCCATAAACATGATATGACTTCAAAGATCGAATCAAACCTGAGTTATAACTATCTGATTCAGAAAAAACTGGAAGGCTTTGTTTGCACATCCAATCTGAAGTGGTTAGAAAAAACTGTCCAATAAACTGTCTAAAACAAACTTTACAGGCGTTGATTGCATTGCTGCTCTGATGTGGAGAAAAAACCTGTCCAATCAAGTGTCTTAACACATCTTGCAAAACAAAAGAAACTGGCAATCAGGCAGTGAGATGTGGAATGGAATCTGCCATTTCACTGACACTTTTTCAACTGACTCTTTAAACTGTAGTTAAACACCCATACTAACTGGTTTTGACATTTTGGTTTTTCCATACATGAGAACTTTGAAAGTCATAAAAATGTGTTCTGAAGACAAGCTGTGGAAACACTGCAGTAGTACTAAGGTACTAAACATTGAATAGCTGTCTTCGAAGGATCACAAAAACATTGCATTTGTTCTTTTGAAAGAGATACTGATACATCTAATAACGATCATCATCATAGGCAGCCCGACCTCCACTAGGACGATCATAAGGCCCAGGGCGTTCTCTATACCTTCCTTCATATCTACTGGGGCCCCCTCCACCACTACCATAACGATCACCACCCCGACCCAGATCCCTATCACCATAGCGGCCATACCCACTATCATACCTATCATATCCTCGATCTGATTCACGTTCCCTTTCGCGACCACTGTATCGTCCACCACCATATCCACCAGATCCATACCTATCTCTACCACTGCTACTATAATGGTCCCCTCTAGATGAAAACCTACCTTCTCCCATAGGACAATCTCTGGCCCAATGGCCAGGCTGCCCACATTTGAAACAATCATCCCTACCACCACCTCCTCCTCTACCACCACCACCTCCTCCTCCGCCACCTCCGCCACCATAACCGCCCCTTGATCCACCACCGCCATTTTCATAACTATCTCTGTAACCATATGATTTTTCACCACTGAATACCTTGGGCTGTGCTTTTGTAACTGATACTACACGGCCATCCAACTCCCTGTCATGTAACCTGGCTATGGCCTCCTCCATACCTCGCTTGTCTGAAAAGGTTACAAAACCAAACCCACGTGGCCTTCCTGTATCCCTATCCATCATTACCTGCAGAATCATTAAGACACATATATTGACCAAATAAGATTTCATATATTCAGTACAACAGGCAAACAGAAGGGAAAAAAACCTTTCCAAGTTCTCCTTGCTTCTCAAATACGAATGAAAGAACTATCATCATCAGCCAATTACAAGATACAATAGTAGAGGAACTCACCAAAGATATAGATTGCATGGAAAAAATTGATAGTCAAAAGAGAATCAAGACAGAAAACAACTTGGGCAATATAAACTGAAGATTGAGCAGAAGGCCACCACACTCAGTTATTACGTAGAAAACACAGTCAAAAACATTGACATACGTAAGACACACGGTCAAGAAAACCAGCCAATATATAAGGTAAACGAAAAAAGCATCAGCAAAATATATGATCCACACACTCGAACTTGTCAGCTCTTATCACCAGTCTTTGTGGAGGATTAACAGTCGCTGCTTTCGTAATCTTGGTTGCTAAACATGCATTACTATACATTCCCTTCCGTTTATGAAAATTATATTTTGAGCACAACCCCAGTGTCATCTGTGCGTGGCATAATCTAGAGAAATATGCACACACTCATCAGTAAATGTGGAAGTGGCATGGACAAAAAAACCATTCATCAAACTAAACTTGCAAGGAAAGATTGTAAACAAAACTTTAAAAAGGCATAAAAGTTCTCCGTCCGTATGCCACAAAAATGAACGAGAACATATATCGATATATACACGTATTTCTGTTGGTACATACAAACCTTATGCATTTAGAACTCCATATTTCATTGAAAAACCTAGAGGCACATAAAACCGTAGATGTACACCTTCGAATATGCACCCATGCTATAGGCATATGCCTTACACACGTATATGTACACCTACACACGCATGTTTTAGCAAATTTCACCAAAAACAGACGCGTACATGCAGGTGCACGCTCGTAGCTATCGTCTAAGCGGATGTACACAAATACATACAGATTCGTGTGCATAGAGCGAAAGACACCAGCAAAATTCAGGAGAAAACGACATGTGCAGAGACGCAAACGTATGCATACATGTACTTCGGGATCGAGAACTCAGGCAGAGGGAAGGGCAAAGAAGAAGAAAACAACGCCGGCAGAAAGGAAGGGGAAAAGAGAGGAAAAAACCAAGGGGAAGGGATGAATCTACCTTGGCCTCCACGACTTTACCGAACCGTCGGAATTCGTCTTCGAGCACGCGGTCGTTCATCTCCCACGACAAGCCGCCGACGAACACGCGGTACTGCTCGTATTCCGATGCCATGGCGGTGGAGGAGCCTGGAGAAGCGCGGCCAAAGCCCGAAACGAGAAGAACGAAGGAGCAGAAGCAGAGATCGACGAAGAAGACGACGAAGACGAAGACGAAGAAGAAGAAGAAGAAGAAGAAGAGAGGCAAGATCTGTGTGCCAAAAATTCTAGGGTTATGTTTTTTACTTATTTATTCATTTCTTCAATTTTTTTCCAGATTTTATTTTTGGGAGAATTACCGAAAATAAACGCCTACCCAGATCACAAATTACATTTTAAACGCCTGCTTGAAATCACAAATCACAAACAGATTAACGCCTAATCTTGTCTTCCACTAAAAATTAGCTCTCCATTGATCCCGCTAGCATCGATTTTACTCCTAGTCGCTTCCCACGGATTGATCCCGATCGACTCCCTTATTGTATTCGGCTAACTTAAGTTAGTAATTTCAGAATCTAATCGATTGATGAGCATGCTAATTTGGTTTTAATTGAGCAATTAAGCCTTAGCCCATTACCTGATTTGCTGTTAATTCAATTCACAACTTCTTGATTTGGTGTTAATCAATTCCCTTATTATATTCAGCTAACTAAAGTTAGTCATTTGGGAATATAATTAATTGATTAGCGCATTAATTTGGTTTTAATTTAGCGATTAATCCGTAATCCGCTACCTAATTTGATGTTCATTGAATTCACAACTACTTGATTTGGTGTTAATCAATGAATTGCGCGTTAATCTTAAAACTAGGCGTTAATTTGTAATTTCTAGTTTTTGGTGGGCGTTAAAATGTGATTTATAATTTTGGTACGCGTTTTTTTGGTAATTTTCCCTTTATTTTTCTAGTTCAAATGGGGATGGTGAGTTCGAACCCTGACTAACAGATCTGTGGCACCATTGATCTAAAAATCTCAATGTTTGTCTGACATTTTTTTTTCCTCCCTGCTTTTTCTCAACTGGAGCCGATTAATTCTACGCTTGCATATATTGTGATCATCGCGATCTGTGTGCAGCCGATCGATCGATCGTCTGCGTTCTGATGCCGAATACAAGGCTCACACGGCTGTCCGAAACAGCCGTTTTAAGTGATTGATTCGATTCGGTGAATTTCGGTACCCCTGTGTAGCCGATGACTTGTGTTTTTTGATATGATGGATCGATCTATTGTGCCATCATCGGCTTCAATCCACATCTTGACACGAATCGTTACTAGAACTCATGTTTGTATATCCGAAGAAGGTAACTTTTAGTTCAGTTTCACGTTCACGTGAGCTTAATCGTGAAATGCTTTAATCAATTCCGAACGGCTTAATGCTTTGACTAGCTTAATGGTTTAATCGGTCTGCATAAGTTGGCTCGCACGAATACTTTAGTTTCGGGTTGTGATCGAAACTGCTCTGGTTGAATGGCTTAACTTTTGAATAGTTTGGTTTAAACAATGCTGAAAGCTACCAACGGTTCAGTTTTAATTTTTTTTTGTATAAATGGTTCAGGGATTAGGGTCTAAGAATCCAGTTGGCTCTATAAAGTCATCGGATTAACGACACTGCCATGTAATACATTTCTTCATTAAGATCGCCATGTAAGAAAGTCATTTTTTGCATCAAACCCATCTTGTTTCTACATCCAATTTGAACCCAGCAGTCTGAAGCTCAACGAGTTGACGACGAGCAATCGAAAAGCCCATGTCACGGATTCATACAACGGTTATTATCGACATGAAACATTCGTTCAAGGTTTGAATCAACGACCCTTGTTGTTTGTTGCCAGAATATAGATGCGACGAAGGAGGTAACACTTAACATAAAGTTTCGATAACCAGTAACAAAGCAGATGTCGTTTCCTGGGCTCATGCATGGCTGCCAAGTGACATGCTTGCATGGGTGTGATGCATGTTATGCAATGGGCTCTCTGCTTCGGTACTAAACTATCTCGGTTCAACGCCTTTCACACTCCACGCCTCCTGGTAACACAATATCACGTCTTGTTTTATTCTCGTCACATTCTTATCTTCGGAGTCCATCGTTGTCTACGAGTTTCAGTTGTAACGTCGATTTATAGATATAGAGAGTCTGTGCGCATGTTTTAGAGGAGAAGAGAGAGAGAGAGAGAAAGTATAGTATCGGTGCGGCAGTTTTTATCTGTTCAAGCAAGTCAAAATATTCTTTCAGAAGGATTTCCGGCTTTCATGTTCGTGATTCAGAATGTTCCATTACTTATGGGCAGTGGAGACACTTGTGGGTCTGTAAAAACTGCAGCTGTGCTTCTGATGATAACACATTTGTTAAATATGTATTTGTGTTTTTCACAGGAAATAAACAGAGAGTGTTTTAGAGAGAGAAGGGTGGGGGGTGTGTGTTTTAGAGAGAGGATGTGTGTGCTGGAGAGAGGATGTGTGTGTTAGAGAGAGGATGCGTGTTTTAGAGAGAGGATGCGTGTTTTAGAGAGAGGATGCGTCTTTTAGAGAGAGGATGCGCGTTTTGGAGAGAGGATGCGCGTTTTGGATGCTAGAGAGAGGATGTGTGTTTTAGAGAGAAGATGTGTATTCTGGAGAGAGGGGTGGGAATGTGCTAGAGAGAGGATGTGTGTTCTAGAGAGAGGATGTGCGTTTTGGAGAGAAGGGTGGGGTGTTGCTAGAGAGAGGATGTGTGCTCTAGAGAGAGGATGTATGCTCTGGAGAGGAGGGTGTGTGTTCTAGAGAGAGAAGGAGGGGTGCTCTAGAGAGAGGATGTGTGTGTGCTCTAGAGAGAGGATGTGTGTGCTCTAGAGAGAGGATGTGTGTGTCCTCTAGAGAGAGGATGTGTGTGTGCTCTAGAGAGAGCATGTGTGTGTGCTCTAGAGAGAGGATGTGTGTGTGCTCTGGAGAGAGGAGGGTGTGAGTTCTAGAGAGAGAAGACGGGGTGTTCTAGAGAGAGGATGTGTGCGTGCCCTAGAGAGAGGATGTATGATGTGGGGAGAGGGTGGACTCTAGAGGGAGGATGTGTGCTCTAGAGAGAGGATGTGGGGTGTTCTAGAGAGAGGATGTGTGCGTGCCCTAGAGAGAGGATGTAGAGGAGGCGGAGGCCGTCGGATGCAAATTCAGAAAACAAGAGATTTCCTCGTCACATCTTTCCCCCGTTCCGTCTACAGACAGTGCGATCGATCGAGCCATCGATCCTTCCTTTCGATCCTTCCTTTCGATCCTTCCTTCCGTCTGGAACAACTGCAGAATCAGAGCAGCAGGATCAGCAGCAGCAGCAAGATCAGCAGCAGCAGCAGCAGCAGCAGAAGAAGAAGGAGAAGAAGGAGAAGAAGGAGAAGAAGGAGAAGGAGAAGGAGAAGAAAGAAAGATCGCCTTCAGTCATGGTGAGTTCTCCCTCAGATCGATGCCCTTTCCACAATTCTCTGCTCCCGCCGTCTTTCCCCTCCATCGCTCTGTCGCGCGCTGAACTTACGGATCTTCCTTTTCTTTCTGTCTCCCTCTCCTCATTCGTCTTCGTCTTCTTCTTGCCCTTTAACTACAGGCGGAGGACGAGAAGTATATGAACCCCATTACCTGCCTTTTCCATGTCCTTTTCAAGGTAAGCCTCTGTGCCCTTTCTAAGTATAATTGTTCGGTGTTTCTCGCTGTGTTTCCTGTGGTCTTGCGGCAGGTTTTGGATCTCTTTTGTGATGGCGCATGCACTACATTTTATGATCCCGTTTTGCCAGTTGATGATCTACTGCTGCCGTTGATCCCAATGTACTGTTTTTCCTAAGCTCTCCGGTTCTTTTTTAACTCTTTTTGCATACAAATCCTTTAGTATCCGGAAAAGCCAATTTTTAGTGTAGCTTTCAGCCTGCATTACCTGGACATGACTGTGAAATTCAAGGAATTGAATCTGCTATTTTCATGATCTTTTATTTAGAATAAAAGATAGAAGATGGTGATATGTAGTGCACGAGAAAGTGGTTGCATGGATGCGAATTACCTCGGAATTTTGGAATCAAATGTGCAACTACATCCAAGTTTTGATATGTTTTCAGATTCCAAAATCTTTGAACATGGAATATGTAACTGTTAGAAAATATGTTCAGAAAATGAAAAGCAATCACATTGCTTTCCAACGTCAAAACCTCCGAAAGTGGGCATAACTTGTACATTTCAAATTCAATTTTCGATTCAAAGCCTCAAAGTTGATTGACATATCTGCTTAAAATATCAGCTCGGTTATTTTACAGTGTTTCTGTAGTCTGAAAATCACCTTCAATATTTCAAATGAAATATCGGAAATGCTCACGTTTTGGGAGTTTTTGGTTTATGCATGCATGTTTCATCAATCCAGCTATCATCAATCCAGATAATATATGGCTCCTTCATCAATCCAGCTGTCATACTTCTCCTAGTTTTTCATCATTTTCCTTGCTTAATCATCTCAATTCAACATATATGCAGGATCTAGTCTCTGGATTATGCAATCTGAAGTTTATTGAGCATTCCCAATGCAATTTCTCCTCGTTCTATGATCTCATTCATTGCCAGGGAACAAAGAAGTATCAAATGCTGAATACACAATGTTTAATGTCATAATGTAAACTATAACCATAATTGGAGTATACATCCTGATCAAATGTTACCTTGACTGATAGATCTGTTATTTCTGGCTTTGAATCCAATTTCCATATAATTTTCCCTAATTTTTCATCATTCTATATCCTGTTACAGTGCCTGACAGTACTTAAAATATGTATTTGTTGCGAGTTACAATCCTCGTGTTTGTGCTTGGTAGTGAATTATAGGTATGTAAATATTTATTTCATATGTGTATTTGTGGAGTTCAATGGATTTATCTGTAATCGCTTCTGTCGGAATCATTGCATTCTGCAAACAATGATTGGTAAGTTGGTCTTTTATGTAGCTTACATCAAGTTTTCTTCGCTTAATCAGCTAACATGGTATTTTGTGCTACTCGTTATTCAGGGAGCAGCGATTGCATTCTACATCCTGTCATCTTTATTCTTCAATTACTTCGCTATTCACTTTGTAATCACAGTTTTGCTGGAGGCTCTTGATTTTTGGGTTGTGAAGAATGTTAGTGGAAGGATCCTTGTTGGCTTGCGATGGTGGAATGAGGTGACTGAACAAGGGGAGAGCATTTGGCGGTATGAGTCGTTACCTCAAGAGGTAAAGCCATCTGAACAAACTCTGGATTTCGAGAAGTTTACGTGTCATACCAATGCATTTGAACCTTCTTATACGCTTATGTTTTCAGGAACTGGCAAGAATGAATAAGAAGGATTCATGGCTATTTTGGTGGACCCTGTACTTGAATGTATGTATGAAAACGCACGATTTTGTATTTTCTTTGAAACATTCTGAAGATGTGATATTCATTTGTTGAGATATTGTGGTTCATGATCAATGGCATGCCAAACAAATCCTCAACACCCATTTCATTCTTGGGATCTCTGCAACGATCTTTACATTGATCATTAGAATGTATTTTGATAGTTGGGCTATTGCAGTGTGCATCTACAAATTTTGCATCATGATTGCTTATAGTACTTTTATGAAGTTCTAAAGATGTCAAGTGGAGGAAACATGTCAGATAACTGTCGTCAAATCTAACATTGCTAATAATTCTGAAGCTTTTCTGAAATTCTAGGATGTAAAGATTACCAGAGATACTGTTGACAATGTATTTTTACATAGTGCAGGTGGTAATTGTTACAATGTCTTCTTAGTCTGTTTATATGCAAACATAAAAGGCCATAAACAGTTTCATTAAAGTTACAAGATATATTCTCATCAGCGTTTGCGTGGGGATCCATGATCAATCAGTATGGATTGTAAAAATCATCGGAGAGACTTAGCGAGTTGATAATTCCATTTCTTTTTATGGTTATAACAACGATATTTTAACATCCACAGGATGCTTGAAACATGTGGATAAGATTTAAAATATAGTTTAGAAAAGCTTCTTCAGTTGGTGTGCAGTTTGTATATGGATGTGGCTCTTTTTTTCCCCTGAAGGTTACAGTTATGCTAAAGTATAGAATCTATCCATAGGCTCCTGAGATTGGGTTGCGTAGAATCTATACATAGGCTCCTTGGCATTGTCAGATGACTGACTGTAGATGCATCCTATCGTTTTATGAGATGTCCCTTATCTTTGTGACCTTGTTATATTTGGGAAGTAACCTGTTATTTTGTTTTCTGCAGGCAGCAGCATGGGTAGTCCTTGGTATAGTTGCCATCATTAGACTTAATTTTGACTACCTTTTGGTGGTTGGAGTTTGTGTCGCACTTTCAGTTGCCAATGTAATTGGCTTCACGAAGTGTAATAAAGGTATATCTCATCCTTTTAACCTGAAAGCTGTATTCATTTTCATCTCCTACTGTTTCTTGAACCATACTTGTAATATTGATTTTGCTCTAGGCACTTTTGTGTTTTAAGGACATTTCGCATATGATGAATTTCGTAAATTTCATGATTAGACTCCGAAGCCTTCCATACAGTAAAAGAATTTATCTATCAGACAGAGTCCCAAGGACATATTGAGCTACAAAATCATCCATGTGGGTGGGGGAGGGTATGTGACCTGATGTTGTCTCTTTGCATACAAAGAGATAGGAAGAGAGACATTAACATGGACTAATCATGTCACGAATCATGATTACTGACTTGGATTATTTCTATGTTCGAAAGAACTAAAAACGCTAGGGTTTTTAAGGCCGTTTCTCATATGATGAATTTCACAATCCATGATTAGACTATGGAACCTTCCTTAGGGTAAAAGAATGCATCTAGCAAAGGAAAGTCCTAAGGACGTATTGAGCTACAAAATCATTCACGTGATGGTATGTGACCGGAAGTTGTCTCTTTGCATACAAAGTGACGGGAAGAGAGATATGAACATGGACTAATCATGTCAAAAATCATGATTGCAACCTTGCTTGGTTTTTTTTCAAATGATCGATATTAAAACAGAAATAAAAACTGTAGGCTTACTAAAGATCTATGTTAATCTTTATTGTCATGCTTTAGCTGTTTGCAACAGTTTATGAAGTGCAGAACTATTATTTATTGGCCAATGGCCACCCCTCTGTAGTCTGTCAAATAGTGTCAGACTTTGTGAAGAGCAGGTTATGCACCCCCTTTCTCCCAATTTGGTGTGTCCCCCTTGACTTAACAGTTGCATATTTTGTGTGGTCCATGTACCAATGTTCCTATAGGAGGTGTAAGGATATAAATGGCTGTGCTTGTCTTGTATTTGAGGTGTTCGCCCTATAGTCTGGTTTAGGCTTACCATTTAGATATAAGCATGTCATACCATTCAGATACAAATATGCCATTTGGATAAGATGCCTTACCATTTGGATACGTAATCAACGAGCTTTCTTAGTACAAAGAGAGAATTTGAATATCATTGTACACTGATGTCTTCAAAAAGCAGAATTACTCTGAGATTCTAGTGAACCTTAGAACCTTACTAAGAGTCTGTTGAAAAGAAAATAAAACAGATTATACCGTGATTATTTTACCTACTTCAGAAACCAAGATGTCGTCACTGTATGGTTGTATAGGAACCATGGATAAAAGTGCTGTGGAGATAACAGTGTACAATATTGGGTTTGAGGCTTGAATGCGTGTCAAGCATTTGAAGAAGTATGACATGATTGTCCTTCAGAGTCAACTATCTGGGAGAACATGCTTGAACTTGGTCAATATAATATGCATCTTTGGATGCAGGATAGGAATGTGATAAATGAGCCATTGAGTACTTGACTCTTGCATTGCTTTGATCCATGCACTCTCATTTTATCTGAGTGAAATCTTACCTGAAGTACTAGAGCAAGGAATGGGGTTGACTGACCCATGGGATTATAAGTTCTCTGTTGTTACAGTGTAAAAAACTAATGCTATGAGAGCCTTTTTGCAGATGCAAAGAAACAGATTCAATCATTTGCCTCTCAAACCGTCGCTTCACACATGGCATCAAGACTCCAATCAGCATTTAGTAGCGTTGTATGAGTGTCTCGCCAGACAGGATGCACCTGGGAAGAACTTTTGAGAGGGTACTACTGCTAGTCTATGTTACATACATCCGAGAAATTTCCATGAATAGAAATGTTGAGTACTTGTTGTGCCAGCAAAAATTGATGAGCCAAGAGTTCAATGTTTATGTTGTATTCTATTTTTTCACGTCAAATTCTTTCGGCCTGCAAGGTTTCCTGCTTGCGACACTGACATGTGCAATCAAATAGGAAGAGCTTGATATACCAAGTCTAAATATGATTCGGGCGGTGTCTTGTTACTTACACGTTCTCTTTTAGTTGGATTATGCTTGGTGATTTTGGTTTTTTTTTCTTTACCCCAGGTGCTCATATACCACTTTCTTGAAGAGTGGGCGATTGCATGTAACTCTGGCTGGACAGAGGTGTTATTGTTCACCAGAAAACAATGAGAATGAATTTCTTGCTTCTACTTTCAGATAAGAATCCAGTTGCTTGCGAATCCAACTAGCGACTGATCTATTCTTGCAGTTGAAATGGGCCAATAATGAAAGCATTTCAAATGGCCATTTGATTCTGGTAGATCTCCATTTGGATTTTGTAGAGGTCATCGGTAAGTTGTGTTGATCTCCGACTCGGCACCAATCTGAATACTAACATTGGAGAAACCGGCCAGGTATATCCTATTTTTAAGGGTGTGATAGCTACTTGTAAAAGCCTGATATAACTGTCCGTCTTGCAAAAGGTATAGTGAGATTTGATGTGCAACATCGCAAATGAGGGCGGATTTCTGACCTGATCATCAAGGGATTGGTATCAAAATGATTTTGATCCATCAAGATTAAAGGAAGAAGAAGAAGAAGAAGAAGAAGAAGAAGAAGGAGAAAATTGAATGGGTTGAAGCGAAGCTTCGAGGGCTAGAAAGGAATGAATTGAATGGAAGCTTAATGAAG